>BROG01000279.1:822500-878231 GCA_030159075.1 Atrina japonica
TTATATGATGTTTCACATATTGTTCAAGTGTACTTTCATTCGTATATAAAATACGATTCAAGATTACGCATGTGCATCATTTACCGATGAAAGAACAGGAAATAAAACCTTACAACCAAAATAACATGAACAACTAACCAAATGGACACTTGTACGGGTAAAAGTAATGATTTATATATTCATTTGATGTATAAATTGCAAAAATGATAAATTCCAGAATTAATCAACTGTCCTATTTCAGCTGGCTGCAAAAAAATTTCTGTAACACATCAAGATATAAAGATATAAAGAGTTGGCGATCTACAACTCCAGACAGTTGTTATAATTAAGTTTTTCGTTACTACGAGACCATATTACTACTGTTAAAGCAATATGAGCCGTCAGCGACGGTAATTGTTTTGAAATTGTCCTTGTATGATACTACTTTCTCTTTAGAAAATACACGTACTTGGATTTCAGCTGATGAAGTCTAATTGACAGAAACGATATCGTCTTGAGCATTATAACTTTGGTATTATGTTTATAATATTCATAACCACTAGGTCGTGGCATAGGTTTACTACATAAACCTAGTACCTGGTATTTCGGTACCAGCTGTTCATCTTATACTAAAGTTATATTTGACACTGATAACACGACTTAAATTCAAAATATTTTCTAATGCTAAGATAGTAATTTTTTTTTACAGTGGTTACTCTTAGACGGATTTCGGCCATACTTTTAGAGATATTAATTGCTTGTATGATACCACTTTCTCTTTAGAAAATACACATACTTTTCAAATTGGTGCTCAACTGATGACAGAAACGATATCGTCTTCAGCATCATAACATTGGTATTATGTTTATAATATTCTAATAAATTCTAAACCACTTTATTCAAAATATCACCGGACACAAAATTACCTACATCTGTTGTAATTTAAACCCGTGAACATATGCCGAATCTATTGAGGATTAATTAAATTATAGTCTATTATCTAAATCTACAGTTACGATTAAAATCTGTAAAAAAGTTGAGACGAGGATCTTCAAGGCGTTCTGTGATACCCGGTTCTGCAAGGAGTTATGCGATACCAACGATAATTTAAGTAAAATAAATATAAAACCTCGCACACCAAATCGAATAAAATATTATCTCTTTATTTCAGTATATTCTTTATTCAATTAGATAACCTTCGCTGATGATATAAAGAAACGTAAATGGAGGCTGTATTTAAATATCTCTAGCAAATGAAAATATACAAATCAATCACACTAAAACATAGTTTTTGTACATTGCATTCTGAAACTGGTCTCTGTTGACGTCAATTTCTCAATGTAATGTGTAGTAAAACTATGTTACAGGTTAGACTAATCAACAACTTATTACAGTATCAGATTTGCAGACTGCTATGTTCCATGATTTTATTATCACGACATATATCATGTTATAAATGTTTGATATTTATATATCTATTATCAACATTACCAAAGTTATAAACTTACAATAGACGCCAATATAAATGCTCAAGACGATCATTTCTGTCAGTAAGACTTCATCAGTTGAGATCCAATTTAATATAAATGTATATTTCCACAAATAGCATGTCTTTGTAATGCTTTCAGGGTTTTCGTTTTATTTTAGATATTATATACAGTGAAACCGTACTTAAATGCCACCTCGCTTAGGAAACCACCTTGCATTTAGGACCGTTGATATTCACTTTCTCACAAATGTCTTTATAGATTCTCTATGACTTCATCCTCACTTCGCTAATAAAACCTCATAGAGTCAGTCAGTTAGGTGAAATTGTTAGATAGGTTTCTCTACATACAATTTAATTGACACATCGCATTTTCGCGGACGTTAGTCGAATCTCTTGACATTACAATGCATTTCCAATGTTTGTTCGAGGTATGGCCGAGGTCTCGATAATGGTGAAGTCATCAAATTTAAAAATTGTTTAGGCATAAATAGAATTCATTGGATTTGATATTTCGCTCAGATAACATCATTTAAATTCTAATCTCTCCATAAGCTGATAGTCTTAGCATGATGAAAGACCACGTGACTATTTATATATAAAAAGTAGTGATACAAAAGTCATAGTATGATGAAAGCCCACGTGTTTATTTATACATTAAAAAGTGATACAGAAGTCATAGCATGATGAAAGCCCACGTGTTTATTTACATATAAAAAGTAGTGATACAGACGTCTTAGCATGGTGAAAGCCCACATAATTATTTACATATAAAAGGTACTGATACAGAAGTCTTAGCATGATAAAAAACCCATGATTATTTACATATAAAAAGTAGTGATACAGACGTCTTAGCATGGTGAAAGCCCACATAATTATTTACATATAAAAGGTACTGATACAGAAATCTTAGCATGATGACAGTCCACATAAATATTTACATATAAAAATAGTGATACAGAAGTAAAAGCATGATGAAAGCCCACAGTACTGATACAGAAGTCTTAGCATGATGAAAGCCCACATTATTATTTACAAATGCAGTGATCATTGGACAAAAGTCTGCAAAAACAAGAACTTTTTTTCCACGTTGGATCTGATCGTATTTATATATCATGTTCATTAGTGTATCGTCCATATGTGTCTCTGGGATGATTTACGTTGTTCGCTGTGATATATTTTGGATGGAATTGATTAGCAATTATTCATGTTGGAAGCGCTGTAAGTTTTTTAATCTGAATAATTTTGGTAGCGTCCACTGTTTATTTAGGACCGAAAGGGGAAGTAACTGATGCTGACAGTATCATAAGACAGCTCGGGTACACACTTTTGACCGTGAACAAGAGTTTTAAGTTCATGCATATGACATCAGATTAAAATGGTAATCCTACATCGATATAAGATAAGAATCACGTACAAGGAAAATGTTCACATTCACTTTAAATATTAAATATGTTTTGCACATAATTATAAGGTCTTTTGATAAAAACAGAAGTAAATATGCTGAATTAAGCATGACAGGATACTATCTATTAACTATCTAGTTTGTAATGATAAGTGAATGCGTAAATAATTGTATCTTAGTGTGTCGGGTACGGGAATACATGTAATTATGATTTCTTTTATCGCCACCTTCTCACTTGCTAACAACCATTTTAACGGGAAACATACACGAGTTATCTCGCGTTCCATCTATCTATCTCATCGTCGATTTCATATAAAAGAGAATGCTTCTAATAATATTCAATTTAAATTGTATAATTAAAAGTAAAAGAATCAAGACCATGTATACACAGAAATTCCACCTCGTTGTAAAGGGCGAGCCGATCTGGCTCTGTCGGTAGCGCACTCGACTCTGGATCGTGAGGTCGTGAGTTCGAGTCCCACCGGCGGCACGTTGGTTCCCTGTCTTTCGGATGAGACAGTGAAACTGGAGGTCCCGTGTCACCGTAGGTATCGGCACGTTAAAGAACCCTCACTGCTCAATGGTCGTAAGTGCCGAGTATAGGCCAAAATTTGATGCCCTTCACCGGCATCTGGTGACGTCTCCATATGAGTGAAATATTCTTGAGTTGGACGTTAAATAACGCTAAACAAACAAACAATTGTAAAGGGCATCTGCCTATAAAAGCCATATAAACAAAATCGTTGTTAACCTTTAATAATAACCCTCTTTATGGAGGTCACTTGTCTGTAACCGCTAATTTTGTCAATTCCTTTGAGTGGCGTTTTAAGGTAGGTTTGAGTGTATATATACACTATAGGGTGAATAAAACAAGCCCGGTGGAGATGTTTTGGTTGAGACCGAGATACGTATTAAACATAAATTATAGCATGTAAAGTAGTGTGTTATTTTTAATTATGCATTAATACTCGTAACAGATGATCGGTGACAATAACTCACCAATCCTACGTCAATGAAAACCATTGCAACAGGCAAATTAAAGGCTAGCGGAAGAAAATTTAAGCGTGCGGGGAAAACTTGAGTGTGGCGGAAAAAAGAGAGTGGTGCACAACAACACTTAGATATGGTATGGCATATATATATATATATATATATATATATATATATATATATATATATATATATATATATATATATATATATATATATATATATATATAGTTTGCTTACTTAACTTTTGATTAACACTTCCCTTATTTGGTTAGATATTTAAAGTGGCTCGTTACGAACTAAGAAGATATACTGAATTTACTGCGAAGGCGAATTTCATAGGTGAATCATAATACTGCTTACTGGTAGAATGTAATTTTAGTTATCCCTGATAGTAATGTTTGTAGTTAAGCCCGACCATGACAATGTAGTAATGTGAATTCCGTTTACTAGTATATACCCTAGTATCCGCTATGCTTAGTAACACAACATATAGAATTTGTTGATGCTGTAACTGGGAACTGATTAAATTATCTATCTTTTAGTTTTTAAGTTTAAACTTCGATTCAATTTTTTTTTTCAATCGTTTTGAGTGTTATATTCAAATTATATTTCTTGCTGTATTGTTACGTAATGCAATTTGTGAATGCTTGCAAGATTTGTAAATGCGGGCTTTGAATATCCCATTTCATAGACATTCATAAAACGTTATGTGTTACATGTTTCCTATCATAAATCATATCCATTAATCGAGAAATGTCATTTTATAAAGTATTACCCCGGATTTAGGTTCACCGGGATAACATAGTTACATCTATATCAATTAGGACGTTTGAAGAGCTGAAGTAATGTCGCACTGATAACACCAATTAAATTCTAAATTCTTTTTTAAAAGCTAAGATAGTCATCTTTTTACAGAGGTTACTCGTAGACCGAATTTGCTATACATTTAGATTTATTATTTGGCTTGGTATGATATCACTTTTGCTTTAAAAAATTTATTTAAAATTGACATTCAAAAACATGCACGCAATTATTGACGTACGACCCTAATGCTAAATTTGAGTCCTTTGCGCACAAAACGTGCACAGTGTCCGTGGAATAACCGTCCAATAGCTAGCATACTGGGTAAAGTCAAAAGAAGGACGCCGAATACCTCCAATATATCACTTATGTAGATATTATAAACATAATACCAAAGTTATAACGCTCAGGACGATCATTTCTATCAATTAGACTTCATCAGTAATTGTTGAGCTACAATTTTAAATATTTTTTTCCAAAGAGAAAGTGGTATCAGACGAGGCCAAATAATATATCTAAATGTATAGCCAAAATCCGTCTAAGAGTAACCACGGTAAAAAGATGGCTATCTTAGTTTTAGCTTAGCAAACTATTTAAAATTATCAAAATATTGTCAATATATATATATATATATATATATATATATATATATATATATATATATATATATATATATATATATGGATTTTAGCGAAGAATCTATAATAAAATAAAATTAGGTCCGTCGACCCTAAGGACACCAATTTGTCAAACTAACCAAGTACATGTTATGTCATAAGTATAAACGCACTATAAACGCAAGTTCAAGTGAATATATCAACATTTCCCGCGACAGTCTCCAATTTACTCAATATTAATCTAGATTGCATATATCATTAGCAGAAATAATACAAGTTCTTCATATGGTATCACACAAATTTGTATATTTACTTGACTATTTTCAAATCAATGCGGGCTATTCGAATCTCATTATTTTGTCTTTCAGTATGAAAACCATGATTTATAAATACAACCATTGGACGCTTTTCATATATTTCAATATGTATGGTATTTATGGCGCATTAGCACGCGCCATTCTATTCACCTGTCCCCAGACGTCATCAAAATTGTTAAAAAGTACATTTCTGATGATCTGTTAATTGTTAAAAATATTAACCGTCAAGTTAATGTGACAGTATAAAGTATACATTGGAAAAACATGGAGGACCGGAAGTCAGGTGACCCATGTGACATTATAAAGTATATATTGGAGATACATGGAAGACCAGAAGTCAGGTGACCCATGTGACAGTATAAATTATACACTGGAAAAACATGGAGGTTCGGAAGATCCAAAGATGGAACCAGGTGCAATGAGGGAGTAAGCATCCCATGTCGTCCGGGTAAACTGAAATAAAAAGGAGTATGACATAAATAGATATATATTCCTCATCATAATCGGCATAAAAGATAAAACAAATTCTATCGAACAGGTACCACAGCGTTTGAGTCAGTGAAACATTATAGTAATTATATTCAATGTAATTTTACTCACCGTAAAGTTTGTGATATGTTGACTTAAAATCGATTTCTCATATCCTGTGACAACAATGCATCAGTAAATACTTTGCCTGTCTATGATCATCTGTGAGATGTTAACACCATATGCAAACGCAAAGTGGATTTTACAGTAACTCCTTAAGCAATGATTGGTGCAAAGTGCCTGTGTTCGATTTTAACTACCAGAATTGTTATACGCAATGAACCAACGTTATATGAATATTTTTAGTTCGATTGCTAGATATGTAAATGAATCTGCTTTTAATTCGGCCTTGTATTAGACGATCAGAAGGTATGGATCATTTAAAAAGAATCTACTTACATATATCAAGGGGGGTCCAAACAATGTGAAACAATAAAGTGAAAACCTATTTACCCCGTGCACGCATCTTTTAGTCAGATATTTTATGCATTGTGAGTGTTAAGCAATATAATAATAGATGTTCGTAAACCTATAAATAGATCAAACAAGTTTAAATGTCCTTTTTCAGTTCAAATAAGATTGCTTTACTCTAAATTTGTCTTGGATTTTGATTGTTGGAAATGTTATTGCGGTTTGATAAAGAATGTCTTTAATGTACATTATTCCCCACCGAGTTGATGCAGTCGGGACCACTACTGATAATGGCGATATAAAGAAAATGCTTCTAAATATATTTATGTATTTTAACCCCGTGATCGAATAGTTTGCACTTGGTAGAAAGGAGATGAAAGTGTTTATGATATGAAAAACAACAACACAATCATCACCATCATCATCATTATCAACCATCACCATTATCATCATCATCATCAAAACCACCACCACCACCATCATCATCATTATCATCATCATCATCATAATCATCATCATCATCATCATAATCATCATCTTTAGTTTGCCCGTCCTTCTATTTTATCAAAGTAGCTCTATTCATTCCAATTGAATGCGATATAATACAAATGATTTCCGGAAAACAGAAATAAACATGTATTTAGAAGCATTTGTAATATTCTTTGAAGTTTTTGCAAATTTAGTAACACTAATAAAGTCTTTCAATATAATGTTTATATCATAAACATTTTTGCAGGAAGTTTTCTAATCCAATCTAAGCGCAGACACAATTGTAAAATTGCCACGAAAATAGATATTGAACAATAAATTCCAATACAAAATGCTGCTTTCATTTGAAACTTTATATTTCCTTATTATTTGCTTTAATTTTATGTAGAACCATTAGGTGTATTTATAGTATTAAACGTTGTTAATTCTGACGTAAAATAGTCGTAAGTGGTATATGCTTAAAAAGAATTCAGACAATCAAATAAAAATTGGAACCATCAACTATTGTTTAATGCTTGGTATTAAATATACTGTTATGAACCGTTTTAATTCGGTACAATTGCTCTAAGAAATAGTTGCAATCATTTACTGTACGATAACACGGCAACAAATGTGAAAAATTCTGTCTTTTCTTGTTTGTCTTTAAACCTATTAGACACAATGGTGTTTATTGCTTTTAGATATATCAACTCCTGTTGATTGGACAGGAAAGTCTATTTCACACCTATGTTTATGACAAACGCTAACATATTACGAACTCGCCCTTCCTGAGTAGTAATATATCGTCTTCTCCTGCCTATGGTGTTTTGATTTCACTTCTTACACGTTTTCCTAAATCATGCTTACGATTTTGATATCCAAACGACTCGCCGATGAACTACTCGCACAGGGATAGGTTGTTAAACGCTTGAAATCGTCACTATGGTCGATACGGGGATCTTGTTAAACAATATCACCCCCCTCTCAAGAATTTTATATAGTGCTATATTCTCGAGCACGACCATATACAATGACTCCTTTTCGCCGTTCAGATCTAGAGCCGGCCAGGCTCAGTCAGTAGCGCGCTTGACTTTTGATCGTGAGTTCGAGTCCAGCCGGTGGCAGGTTGGTTTCCTGTCCTTCGGATGAAACAGTGAAAACCGAGCTCCCGTGTCACAGTAGGTGTCGGCACGTTAAAGAACCCTCACTGCTTAAAGGCCGTAAGTGCCGAGCATAGTCCAAAATATGAAGCCCTTCACCGGTATTTGGTGACGTCTACATATGAGTGAAAGATTCTTGAAATGATGACCTTTTCATCGCACTTGACATTTTCAGAGAACTCTACCTTTCACCGAACTCGAGAGGTTTCCAAGGAAAATTTGTGATGGCTGTGGCATGCTAACAGGGGACGCTGACTCCTTTCGGACACCTGGTTCAATCCCATTTTGTGGTTCACAATTGCTCTTCATGTTGAGACTTTATCTTTATATTTAATTTGTCGTATTCTAATGGACTTGAATTCCGAATACCCATCGGCATTTCTTCATTATAAATATAATTATAATATAGTATAAACCCAAGAAGAAATGTTATTTGAATATACCCCATCAACGTACAGTTTTAATTTTTATATACTTCAGGGGTCCGTTTTACGAAAGGTTCTTAGTCCTAAATCTTAGTCCTAATTGTCATGGTACTGACCAATCAGCGATGCGTTGCCACTGTCTAGTCCATCAGCTAGCTTTCGTAGTTAGACGGTTAGGTTTATATCCATGTACTGAAGTTAAGCAACGGCGACCGCGGTCAGCATCTGGATAGGTGACAATCTGATGTGATGCGCTAGGCACGTTACATTTGGTGGCAGCGAGAGAGCCTGATATCCAGGAGATAAAGCTGAAAGGCATAGCGTAAGCTGTGGATTTCAGGTTGACCCCACGAAGCTTCGGGACGAAGCATGTCGGCGGAGGGGTAGTGTAACAGTCATGGATATAGGCAGATTAACTGTTTAGTCCATCAGATAGCTTTTGTGGCTGGACGGTTAGCGTTTATATCCATGTACTGAAGTTAAGAAACGGCGAGCGCGTTCAGCATCTGGATAGGTGACATTCTGATGTGATGCGCTCGGCACGGCACAGTAGTAATTTCCCCTTACCAATATTCAGTGGTCTCTGTTTTCACAAAATATATAGACATATAAGAATTTCTATGTCTGTGAATATATCTTTATATCTGTTATTTTACATTATTTTATGTAGTTAAAACGATTTAAAAAAAACAGAGCTAATGCCTTTTCATAAGAATATCTTACCACAGAGATATTATTTTATAGAGATTTTTGTTAAAGTTTTTAATACCTCGCCCTTCCCTTAAACTGCATATAAAGAGAGTGAGAAACTGTTACGTATATGAATAACGTCTTATCTTCATAAAGAACTTTACTACAGTTCTGTTTTTTCGAAAATGAACGAACAAAAAGGTAGTGGGCGTAAGTTGATTCGTGTGAAGAGAAGATCTGAGCATGTTGACCATAAAGACTGAGTTGTTTATTTGTACCGGCGCTTTTGAAATTAAACAAAATCTTGCAAAATCTAACAATTAAAAAGTTCAGTAACATAATTTTCTTTGTACAGTGAACATGAGTCGTTATGTATTTTGCTAGATTTACAGTGTGGGGTGATATCAGATGTTGTTATTTAACACTGGTAAGTAGTAAGATAATCCCGTCAATACAAAAGACCAAAGGCGAAATTTAGCCACCTAAAATATTATTTCCGTGTTATTCCATTGTTGGAGTACGACAAATTGTAACAAATCGAGACCGTGTGATTGACACTTGAAATTGATGACTGAAAATAACAGACTGATGGGCTGTATGTAGGCGTGTGACTGTGATCCACTGCTTCCGATGAGAGAGACAATGTGTGGTCGGAATGCAGTTCTATTCACACCCACACACACCTTTATATAACAATTTACAAACAATCAAATCTAAAGTAATTAAACAGTCAAAGAAAACAAATTGAAATAAAAAATAATAAAATGGAAATCGATAAAAAATAATCCGAGTAAAGTCAAAATCATTTATTGCATCATCATCATCTTTTGTCTTATTCCTCCTCCTCCTCCTCATCATCATCATCATTTTTTTTAATAAATTAACATTATACCGCAAAGAATTACTAGTATCAATTTTGAATTTAGGCAGACCTAGAACGAATTCCAAATTTTAGTATTCCAATATTCGTGACTCATTCGATCCTTCTTTGAATATTTGTTATAGTGCAATGAGTATTTTCCTTTCATTCCTAAAATTATTGCCCTTTGCGGATATCAATAAACCGATATATTTTGCCAATTACTGTTTATGGATTTATGTTGCTTTTTCAGGCGAATGTCTGGTTTAAGGCAAAATTAACATTTTGAACCGGCAATTATCATTAAATCTGTTGAGTGTAACTTCAAGAACAAAATGGTGGTGGAGAAAATGGCTGAAGGGAGTACACGATTACCCGGGAAGAGACCACCGGCTTTCGGCAAGTAAACTAGCAAACTTTCTCACAAAATCCGCTTAGGTTCCAACGGGACTCAAACCCATATGACAGGAAGTGAGAAACATCATGGTTTAAAGCGCGATGCTCTAACCACTCGGCTGCAGAGTTTAGATGAATTTCCTTGTGGAGTTTTGTGGAGACTAGCCCCTGGACATCCACATGAAGATTAGTTTGTTTGTTTATTGTTGTTTAACGTCCCACTCAAGAATCTTTCACTGATATGGAGACGTCACCAAATACCGGTAAAGGGCTTCAAATTTTGGCCTATGCTCGGCACTTACGGCCATTGAGCAGTGAGGGTTCTTTAACGTTCCGACACCAACTCTGCCATGAGACCTTTGTTTTTACTGTCTCATCCCTGGCTGGACTCGAACTCACGATCAAGAGTCGAGCGCGCTACCAACTGAGCCAGGTTGGCACCATGAATATTATTATAATAATATAATATAATAATCAAGATATAGGCACAAGCTTCCAAAATATACTCATACTACAAGTTTGATCAATACATAGCGTGTATAAGGAAATAATATGTTGATTATCCTTTAGTTATAGTTCAATTTAGCTGAACATGTGTATGCAATCGTAAGCATAGTAGTTCTTTTTTTCACCTTATCGTCTTAACAGCTATTGCGGATGCGATGAACGAAATTTTTCTAGTTTAAACGAATATTTATGATATATTATACTGTACATATAATCAGCGATATATAAAGCTAACATTTTGTTAGCTTGATATATCGCTAATAAAAATTTTCGATAATGTCTTTCTCCAATAAGGGAGAGAACTCTGGTAGCAGTATATATTTTTAAATTTTACGAGTCGTTTAGAACGAGTTGCTCAATTAGGGTTATTCATACATATTAATTATATATATATATATATATATATATATATATATATATATATATATATATATATATATATATATATATATATATATATATATATGTATATTCAAATTCTATTCATTCAATATATTTTGATTTTCAGAGCAGAATAGGATAAAATTAAAGTAGGAACATTCTTAATAAAACAAAAACATTCTATTCCAGTTGGATTTCGTGTTTGGAAGTTAGAATATGTATCTGTGGGCTCTCTTATTGAAAAATTCCAAAATGCAACTGAAACATATTCCCGAAAGCCCTGGCAGTCGAACTCTGTATTTTAACATTTTATCTCTACTTTTTTCGGGGGAAGGGGGTAATCAATTTATCAATTTTATACTTTTGAAATATCAGACATAGAGCCGTATTTAGGGCAAAAAAAGAGATGCGACGGGGGTTTGGGAGGCTGCCGATTTTTAGTAAATTGAATCGATAAATAAGGTAAAAAAAATAGCAAATACTGTCTTAGGTAGTTACGGCCTTGAGACACATCCTAATTGAGAGTATTTAACCTATTAAATGGCCTTCCAGGATTTGCGATTTCTTTTAATTTATAGCATGCCACATCCTTATTAGCAACCATTTCTTGTAACATTTCCAATGATACTGCGAAACATATTATACCCGAACCATCTAGCATTCGACTTACGTCTGTTGAATAATTAATAAATGCTAATTAATACTTAATTAATTTTCAATGATAAACAGGCCACAATTAAGTGTTGAAGCTTCAACTCTCAGGTCCAGTAAAATTTTTTAGAATCTCTTATATTTTATATGGTAAAAGTTTTCTTAAAATAAATAACATTCTTTAACAGGGATAGCCTGTGTTAGATCTAAGCCTAGACTAGTCGATATATCGTCTCTGGAAGCTGAATAATGATTCTTCGGGCGTCTGAACTCCATAGATTTTTCCTGAAAATGCTCGTGTTCCTTACCCTTTTACAATTTATTATACCATATGGAAATTTGGTGTAGTGAGGCATTACATTCCTTGTTTTAAGTATTGTTTTAAGTATGATTTTCACACACCCCTGAAATATTCTGGATCCCCCATATATATATATATATGTTGTTAAAAGTTCAACGTAAAGAAATTAAATATCAAAATAAAGAATGTCACACCACAAAACAGTTTTTAGTTTTATTAACTTACATTGCGACACATGTTTCGCGTTACAAACGCTCATCAGGCAATGCTCATCAACAAAAATGTATTGAATATATAACATGAATCTCATAGTGGTAAAGTAAATACATGTATTAGTAGTTGAAGAAATTGAAATTAGCAACATAGGCTGTATAGAAATTATAATCGGTTACAGAACCAGATATCGGCATCAGATTAACTAATTTTGTTTATTCTTTGCATTAAGCTCCATACATTAGTGTTATCTTATCTATTTCATCAACTACTTATACATGTATTTACTTTACCACTATGAGATTCATGATATATATTCAATACATTTTTGTTGATGAGCGTTTTGTAACACAAAACAGGTGTCGCAATGTAAGTTAATAAATCTAAAAACTATTTTGTGGTGTGGCATTCTTTATTTTGATATATATATATATATATATATATATATATATATATATATATATATATATATATATATATATATATATATATATATATATATATATAATATTCCCTAACGCATACTGATCAGCAAGCATATGGACCTATTCAATAGATATGCAATGATTATGTATAGCAATTATAATCGGTTACCGTCCTCACATACCAAGCGACTGAGTTTTCCCCGACGGCCTTGTTCTTGCACCCAGTAAACCTAGCGAAAGCAGATGAAAGTTATTGTCGCTTTTCAGGTGTGTAACTTTAACATAGTTCAAAGTACACCTATGTAAAATACGTTTTAAAATTTCAACGAATTCCGCATCGGAAACAAAAATATGCAGGAAATAAGATCAGGCACGTGCCACGCAAAATATGTCATGATAATGTGGGCGTGTCCTCTCTTGGTTGGCTTATAGATTCCGTCAGTTACTTATGGCTTTGTACAGTACACGCCTACAGATTGTTGAAATTATTTTACCACGTGGTTAAAAAGTATATAAGCAGACGTGTTTCTAGTATTTAGTAGATCAAGCTTGTAAGCTTAACACGACGACTACTACTACAAGAAGACTTTAAACAGTTGTAAATCGCAAAGAACTTTTGCTGTGCAGTATACAATTATTTGAACTTTTTCGTCGTTCTTTGAAAGAAAGAAAAAACAAATTTGAAATGGCAATTGTACTTCCACAGAGCTTCAGCTTAGAGAGCAACATGAGAGATATGTTAGTTATGGAGACACTTGTAACGGGAAATACCAGTTGCAAAACAGAGGAGACCCCGTGTTACGATGACTGCAGTCAGACAGCCCACAGCTTCTGTCAGAAATTCTATGACGGAACATTCCAATATTTGTTTCCGAAATGAAAAAAAAGACTTAATACTTTGAACGTGGAAAGATACCTGTCTCACGGGAATTTACTATATATCTGAAAAGGACATAGATGTCTCGCCAGAAGTAGATAACCAGTACAGATCACCATGCATCTTAGCGACAGAAGAAAATGCGTGGATTCTGTTAAGTCTCAGCGCCATGACAATAGGGTCTACCAGCAAAAAATGAGTGAACATTATCCATGTGATATGAATTTATATAGAACTTGTGTTATCTAAAAAAAACAGAACTTGAGAAGAAACATGAACATCATAGGGAAGAAATATGGAATAGATATTACACGAGTCTTTTTGACATTGATTGTGCGACTATGAACTTGTACTGATGAGAAACTTAAATTATTATTATTTATTACAATTTCCAGTGGAAATGAACAATTAATTTATTTTTGAAGTGCAATATAGACATTTAATTTTTATCATGTTAATATTTATCTTATACTTACGATCAATGAAATCCATGGTTGTTTAAAGATGTTGATAATGTTATTATTTATTTATATTTTTACATTAAAAAATTGAAAATTAATTTATGTCTTGATCTATAATATTTCGTGTGAAGCTGAGCATTTGCAGCCTGTGCACTTGTGTGGATATACTTCTGATTTCAAAATTGGTTGTTACAAAACATAAAACACAAAATGCTACCCATGTTATCTTTTTATATCATAAAAATACAAATTTGTATTTTTTACTGATTAAAATTTTTAAAATTTTAAAACTTAGTTAAAATGTTTTGTCTTCAACCAATTTTGCGCACATAGTTGATATCTTGGGTTCAAGCTAAGGTTGCTAGGAAAGCTCCAACAACAACAACAACAACAACAACTTGACAAAGGAAAAAACAAACCTTAGAAATTGTGTGGTACTGGAAAAATTCTTGCGACTTTCAGATACCTACTGGAATTGCAGCAAGTGAAAAGCTAAATCGTTTCACTCAGCTTACTTATTCGATATATATATATATATATATATATATATATATATATATATATATATATATATAGATATATATATATATATAGATAGATCTATATATATATATATATATATATATATATATATATATATATATATATATATAGATAGATAGATAGATAGATAGATAGAATGAATTAGGTCGCTGTAGTAATTTTATTTTCTATTAATTTCATTTTTTAAAATTATTCCTTGATCTATTTTTATTCTTTGTACATCTTAATTTTTTTTTCTTACAAAGGTAAATGATTTTATAGTAAATTGATTGTGCATTAACTGTGTGTGTCGCCTTTATAAAACTGTCAAATTCTTCAGGAAAATAAAACTGGGATGATGAAAGTCTAACAAGGTTATAAAATTCCAGAAATAGACGTTTTAGATATTACTTTCTATCAAAGTTTACAAAAGTTCATAGTACTATTCGTGAGATTCCAAGTAATTCTTAACACGGCGAAATGATATGTTAGGAATTACAAAAGAAGATATATAAATACGCAATTCAATCATCAGATTCTCTCAAATGACCTTCTATTTTTTATGTTTTAGAATACCGAACGGCAACCTGTTCGATATTTTAAATTGTCTAAAGATCTATTTCACAAGTTAAAATTTTATTGTATAAATGTACATTACCGAGAACCTGAAAAAATTGAAAGAAATCTGGGCCTGGCACCATAAAACTTAAGAATTACATAAGTTTAAAAATTTCACTCAAATCTGTCTAATCCTGAAATCTGATTGGCTGAGCACACTAACTTGAGAATATTTTCAGAACAGTAAATTCTTAAGTTTTATGGTGCCAAGCCCTGATTTACTCAGAATGTTTTTACCAATTTCCACATCTATGATACAGTCGGGGTTACTTTAAAGCATCATGGAATACAGACCAAAAGACTCTGCATTATCAACTTTTTTGCTGCTACCTGACACCCCCCCACATACACATATATACACACACATACACGCGCTCAAATACACACTGGCACACACACACACACACACTATATATATATATATATATATATATATATATATATATATATATATATATATATATATATATTATAAGTGTGTGTATATATTTAAGTGTGTGAGAGAGGAGAGAGAGAGAGAGAGAGAGAGAGAGAGAGAGAGAGAGAGAGAGAGAGAGAGAGAAATAACAGACAGCAAATTTCAAAAAAGATTTTTTATATTTGATGACAAGATGACGTTCTTTCTTATGAGACTTAAAACCGAGGTCACTCGTTGCGACAGTCAAGGCGTGTTAAGAAATCCACTCTACATTGACATAAACCTATCACACAGGTCAAAATTTGCGTCACTTCACCCATAGCTAGTGACATTTTCAGCGAAGGAACTAAAAACAACTCTAAAATAAGATATTCACAAAAAGAAAACCGAAGAAGTACACTGACAAACGACAAGTTATCGTTTTAATGACGGAATATGATATCGCACAGTTAACTGCTCGTTAAATAGAAATAGATCGGATGTAAAAATAAAAATCAAATGTAATAAATGGGTGGTAGACAGTTGCACTGGCGACATACATTAAATTATACACCCGTATTTATACATACACACCAGCATATTACAGACACTTGGCAAGTAAATAGAAAAAACCGCTAATACTAACCACATGATTTTTGTAATTTCAAAACGTTAAACTTTTCGCGTGAATGGCATTCTTCGCATTCTTGACATATTTTATAAAATACACTTTGGATTTTTAAGTACCCAAAGGCGTGTGCATAACATATACCCTTTGAATGATATTAACGTAAGTCAATCAAACAGGATTAACAAGATATTCATAAATTATATCGCCTTGAATAGGATACGAATTCTTCTGGATAACGCAGAGAGCAATTCGTTCCACATATCTACAGTGAAAGGAAGGGTGGAGGATCCCATGTCCAACAATGACACAGAAATAAATATTGTCTAGAATGTTGTTTTTGTTAATTTTACTATCACCAAATGCGATCAGGTGTGTAGGTCAAGAGACTTACATATACAACATGCCTTTTTAAAATTGCCTCTTTTCTTTCTAAATATTTGGAAGATTTACCCAAAGATTTCTGTTATTTCCGATCGATCGGGTGATTCCATTTTTTTATTTAAATGGTATCAAAATGAAGTCATAGATCATTTCTCAATTCAGAGTTCATTTGTTAGTGAACTGAAAGAGGGACATTCAGATACACTTGATAATTTTACACATCACAGAAGCAGCATAATATATAGAAGACGTGTATCTAATTTACTATTCATCAATGAAACTAAGCTAAAGAATTTAAATATATACTTGAAAATGTAATTTGTCACGTTCAGTATGATGCCAGTTCTAAATTTGTAATTTCTTTTCATGACAAGTTTATGACCAGCATACATCGAACATCGACACAGATAAACGTTTACATAATACATATAGGTTCGCACATAGATCTAAATACCTGCATGTGTCGATAATATATATATATAGTTCACAAAATAATTTACCAGTGCTTAGTATCTACATTTTTTACACACTATTTATTTAGATTTGACTTTATAGACAAAAAGTCGTGGGAAAAAAATACGAAATGAACTTTATTGAATTCTATGCACAAAATTTTAAAAGGTCTATGTGTGAATATAAAGTATTTGACAAAAAGGCGTATAAAAAGTTGCAATGTTAGTTTATTTATGTCATATGATAGCCGTCTTGATGTACTAGCCTACTAGTAGTCAATTTCCCCCTATTTTATACTTAACATTGTACTTTCAATATCTCAATCCAGACAAGGTCGCAACCACGATATGTTGTATTTATAATATATAAAGAGACATTCACAGACATAAAAATTCTTAGATTCCTATATATTTTATGAAAATTGCTTGATAAGGCCAGTTTGGCAATTATTCTTTAGCAGATGATAAGTTCGACCTTACTATTTGTACTTTGTACATATACCACACTAGACCTAATCTTCTTTCACAAAATATATAGAAATATAAAAATGTTTATGCCTGTATGTAGCTCTTTTTGCAATTGCACATCAATCAAAGCAATTTAAAATCGAATTTGATTTGTAAAACACAGCTGATGTCCGTTAAAGAGAAAATCAGTTCGTAAACATTGATATGCCGCTAGGTTTATATGGTTTTTCTAATTCGTAATTACTTTTAATAATATTTAGCTTCACATTTATCAAACGAATCTGAAATGTTGATTTCAATCGTTTTATTACTTCTCCAGAGATATCAGGTGTTATTTACCTCGTCGCTAACTTCAGTTAATTTTTAGAGTTACTCTTCGTAAAAAGAAGGTTTAAAGTTTATATTTTGGTCAGACTGAAAGTCCAAAAATTAAAGGGTAAAACATTTGGGTAATTTACTTACATAGTATAGTATTTCATTATCAGTAAAAGTCATCTGCGGAATGTAAAACAAAATTGTATTAAAAAACACACACACACAAATGAATGCATCAATACATTGAATGCCTGTTAAACTATCGATATTAGAGCTATCATATCTATTCCAGATTTTAGTGGTATAAGTATTGCTAAGCTACGTTTGTAAGATTTATTAGTGTTAACGTTCTAACCTACACATAACTTCTTTTTACCGGAGCACGGGTTCCAGTTGGTTATTCTATAACATGTCCGAAAAAAGACCTGAGGAACCTACCAGCGTAGACCCAAACCAGCTCTGATCAGAGGCGAGAGGTAGTTCGGAATGCGATGATTTGATCACGAAGGTTCCGGTGTACCTGATCTCACCTTTGAATCTTCTACAGGTCCTTGCCCAATGTTTATCATATTTGCATACTGAACCTCCTGGCGGTCAATGATTTGGTATCTGTGAGTTTAATATCCTTGTTATGTTGCGGAAATATATCTAAATAGAAAATGCTGATTAAATACTTAAACCTTCAGTGTGGTCGGTATAAAAACCACGTCAAGTACCAAAGTGATGCTATATATAACGATGGTTATGATTAATAAACTTCTAATATCTTAAATGCGGTTGAAATGCCACTCTTAATTCTGCTGGAGGTACCGTTAACACAAATCAACGTAATAACATCAAGTGTGAAGATTTTAATCAAGTACTGATTCATCTTAAAATTATTTGGAATGAAGGACTTCCTAACCAGATTAGTATTCTTTTAAACACAAAAAGAACGTAGATACTTTTAAACTATATGCTCAAGTGAATTTAGAGAGTAGCAATAAAAAGGTCATGTTTTAAAATTATAGAAAGTTTTCAAGACAATATCAATTCACTACTGATTTATTTCCCTACTTGTATAGCTTTTAACAACATCAACATTCAGAGAGAGAGAGAGAGAGAGAGAGAGAGAGAGAGAGAGAGAGAGAGAGAGAGCATGCATTATAAAGCTGTTTTAATTTCTATAATGTGGATGATCTTTGAAAACAAAATGTTAAAATCTGTTTTCTGTCAGAATGTTGACATTGTATTTCCACCTGTAGCCTAATTCCTGATTCTACATCGATCTGGCTGAAGTTCATCTAGACTAATTCTTTGTCGATAAAATGTAGGGGACCTTTATTCAACCTCTTTTGTTTTATCGTCAATTAGATCTGACGTAAATTTACACATTACAATTTACTTCATGAGTCCTTCACGTTTATTGACTAACGAAAAAAGAAGAAATATTATTTTATTTATGTACACGTATGTTTTGGTTTGTTTCTTTGTTATTAATAATTTTATGTTTTTGTTATTTGGGTTTTTTTCCCGACCCCCGGGGGTGGGTGGTGGGGGTTGGGGTTGAGTCTCTCACCTCTAGTCAGCAGCGCGAGTTCGATACCCATTGGAACATAAGCTGATTTTGTGAGAACTTGTACACAGCCGGTAGCCTCTTCTCGGGTACATTGTAACCAGGTTCTCTACTCTAACATTAAAAAATTTGCTGCCAATATATCTATAACGGACAAAATTATTGATCGTGGCGTAAAACACCATTCAAATTAACAAATATGTATTTTGCTTTTATGAGGTGATCATAACTACGTTAATTCTAAACACTACAAATTACCTAAAATAAGACTTTTTCATGCGTGATTTTTCAGAAGTGGCATTTACTATGATTTTTTTTTCGTTTTCAGTCTTTTCAACAAGTCTAATTCAATTACATGTATACAAAATTTGTTAACAGTCAAAACATTTATTATATTACATAAAACAGAAAGCAATCAATTTCAGAATTTGTACAGATTGTGTGGTTTTTAAAGTTAAATTTACTATGGAATATGTGAAAACAGTTACTGTACAGGGGAGTTCTAACCCGTCGTATTAATATTCGCTATATACACAATTTTGATAAACTGAATTTATGAAAAAGTGAGTGATTTTTAATAGAACTTTATATATGCATAATGAATTATAGGAGACATTTTTCAGGACCAGGACCCAGTTGTTCATCTACCGGTTACATTTTAACCCTTGGTTGAATATCATAACCAAAGATTAAAATTTAACCTAGGGTTAAATTATGTTGCTCAATAACTTTAGTTAAGCCATCGGTTAAGTATGGGAAATTTCACTGTGATTTGAGACTTGAATACATAGTTCAACCAGTTCAGGGATATCATTTCAAAATTGCCAAACGACTGACACTGTTATCAAGATTTAACACTAGGTAATGTAACCCTCTGTTACCATATTTAAACTAGAGATATTTTTAACCAGTAGTTAAATGAATAAACTGAGTTAAATTTAACCAATAGATGATCAACTGGGTCCTGGTATTCTTCAAGGCTACTTCCAGTCCGCGAGTTATAAAAAAAAACTTGCGATCAATTAAGAAAATTACAACTCGTGGAATTAAGTCCGTGTACAGTACATCTAGTCAGCTTCTACTATGTATAGACACCTATTGCTATTAATAAAAAAAAATCTTTTGGCACAATCCCTTCTCCTCGCAATAAATATGAAAACGCAATAACGATACAAAACTACCAATAATACAAGGCGTTTCAATAACAATTCTAGCTAAACAGGAAAAAACAAAAACCTATCTGGGAAAAGATTCCGTCTATTTCATTATCTACAGTGATACGTGAGCAGGCATTTCTAAATTCAAATTTTTGTTATCGAAAACATATCCATAACCAAATAAATCGTAGTCAGCTATAGTTTACTTTTGTTTTTCTGTGTATACCTAACCCATTTTCATTTGTTATCGACTTTTATTATTGTTACAGTCTTTTTCACAACAATCCTTATAATACAAACATGAAATTCTGAACTACAATACCCACGAATAAGTTAACTACTGTTGCCGCTTCAGGCCAAAACAGCAACTGATGTTTAATTGCTTATCCAATTAACAAGTAATCCCAGATTCACTTACAATCTCTCTCTCTCTCTCTCTCTCTCTCTCTCTCTCTCACTCTCTCTCTCTCTCTCTCTCTCTCTCTCTCTCTCTCTCTCTCTCTATATATATATATATAATCTGAATTGTAGTACATTCGCTTTACTCGCGAAATGACATTCATTACAAGCAATGCACACCTTAACACATGATTTATGAATGAGAGGTTTCGGTCGTTCTCGTTTTAATCCTATAATTATACTTAGGTAAAAAATTGAAGTAACAGATGTGTTTGTAAAGCAACTATTTAACTCTCGTAATATATTATTTATAAATGTATCTATAAAAGGATATAACAAAGGCAAACATAGTGATGGGTTTTAATGAATTTTGTGAATGAACATTTAAACTCTGTTGAGAAACCACTTCCGCCGCTGCAGTACATTCCTAGCAGTTTAGATATTGTGTATTGACAAATTACCACTGTTGGTAGCAATCGGAACTTGCTGAGGAACACGATTAGATAACAATCTATCGCTAGGGGAGAGCTGATTGGCAAATTCCACTATTCAGATAACAGGTTTGGTTTTTTCTTCCAACAAGTAATGATGCATTATAACTTCACTTGATCGGTCACGCCCACAAAATAACATTTCAGCTTACCGATGACGTTAGAAATTGTATAAATAAATTGAGAGGAACAGAAGATTTAAATCCATTTGAAAACTTTCTGAAGAAAGGATCTGCTAAAACGTACCCTGTCCGTGAATATTATATCTTGTCATGGCGATTGTACTACCACGCACGCGTATTAACAGTGTAGAAGTTCCAGATGCACATGATCGTCAGCCTACTAGCTCTATAGTTACGGTGTCGCTGGATCCAGGTACTTCACGACAGCCACAAATGAGTTCGAATGTCACCAGAGCATCACTGAACGGAAAACTATTTGGATGTAATGTCTCGATTGACAAAGGAGTTTCTAAAGGGTGGCAAAATGTCCAGTGACACTGATTTTCTGTTTGTGAAAAGATGAGAAAAATATGTAATTGAAAAACAACAGAATACATCCCGAACAATGCCAAATATTTTACCTCGTGGGTTTTAGATTAGGGGACAAAGTTTCCATAGCCATGGAGAATTTTAACTATTAATTGTTGTATTTCACTGTGGATGTACTTCAAGAAATTTGGTGGAAAACACATGTATTGGTTTTGATGTATGAATGCAAGCATGCATATAAGGATGACTAGGATCGAGGCAGATACGACAATACCTACAACGGATAACACTAATATTTTAATTGTAAATAATTTACAGGAATGTTACCAAAACTGATTGCAGAGACTATTTACTGTAATATCATCCAAACAGTTTCAGAATACACAGTCGTGGATACGAGAACACAAATACTAAAGAAAACAAGCACTGGATCAGAACTTAACCTTTGTATGAATATCTTCAAAAATGGCACAGAAACTTATCGTTTTAAAAGCTACCTGCCTAAGATTGACCAGCAGCTGACCAAGAGATGTGATCTATCAGTGTTAATGGATTGAAAATCACCAAATGTGACACTTTTGATGAGTGACTGTTAACATAATTTATTTCCATTAAATTATTCTTCATCATTGTATATTTCACATAATTAAATTATGATTATATATCTATTTTTATAATGATGTAAATGATTTAAATTTTATTTATTTCGAGCTAGTCTCGTTAAGCATCATGTTGACTGAAATTTGAATAAAAAATGAATGCGAAATATACTCTTATTCTCAAATTACTTTAATTATTTTACAATATATTAATTGAATATGTATCAATGTTAATATATAAATGATATGCTTAGATATATATATATATATATATATATATATATATATATATATATATATATATATATATGTGTGTGTGTGTGTGTGTGTGTGGGGTGTGTGGGTGGGTGGGTGTGTGTGGGTGGGTGTGACTTTGTGTGTGTGTGTGTTATACACTGTACTTCAGAAAAGACATATTTGCAACGGTCCTTGTAACCTATCAAAGTGAAATGACAAACGCTGTTTAAAATGGTAAATAATTATCTAAAACTGAAATTAATTGATTCAGAGTTTTAAAAAATTGTATCTGCTATTCCTGAATATAATTGATATTGGCACATTGTTTTCATGACATCTGATTTTCGTGTTAGATATAAAAGAAGACACAATGTAAAGTAATTTTGACGATAAGTTCGTTCTGTTACAGTGAATATGTTGTCCGTTTGTTGAAATCAACCAGGAAGGACAATAGTACAATTTGACAACTATATCTAGCTACCTTGTATTCTTAGTCACTACAGTAACTGTTCTTTCTAAACACTTTAAAAGCAGAAATTGGAGGTGATGGCGACAGATTGACTAACCTTTGTCGAGATACACATTGGAGATACAAAGTTCAGTCGGAGGAAATGCCATGTTTTGGGTTTCCTGGTCAGTTTACACTTTATCCGGAAGTCGTCTTATGTCCATCCGTCAATTTCTGCACCGTCTATGTTGGTATGGACATTTTTAGCTTTATTCAGGTATTGCGTAATTATTAATAACAGGTGAAATATCGACATTGGTCAGAATGTACTATGTATTTCCCCATTGGCTTTGATGGTGCTTCTTACCGGAACATTTAACCTAGTCTAGATATAAAATGATTTAGTCTTTTGATGTTTTGATATAACTATGCTTGATGTCATTATAATAATAATATTAATAATAATAATAATAATAATAATAATAATAAATTAAAAATAGACTAGATAGAATATATCTGTATATTTATTTCTCCACTTATCGTATTTCAGTGAAAACTTTGAATATAAAATATATAAATGCTAAAATGTCTTAATTCTTATAAGATATACCAAGGAGTTATAATTCTCTTTTTAGTCATAAAATATTAATATTCCTTGCGTAAACAAAATTGATGAATGACTTCCAAACATACAAAGAATAAGCTTGACTTTTGCTTTTACAGATTCAACATACAAATATGGGAGATTTAACTCCAATTTTCGTAACCTCCTTACAGTATAAGGGAATAAAATGATATATCACAAATAACATGAAAATCTGCCCAAAACTGAACACACATTCACATTACACATATCTTCATTGATAGAGATAGATTTTCATTGACATATATTTAAACATATGAATGATGAAGATAAGTTACGAATACTTCAACGTAACGTTACATAAAGGACGAGTATATATCATTGTTGCGGTCTCCTTGAACTAATTAAAACAGAATAGTTAAGGCCATGCGTATATACTAGAACACGTATTCTAAACTGAAACCACCAAATCTAATTTCATTTCGCTGTGAATTCTGTGGTTACACATCGGGGAAAGCTATAGGCATAAATTACACACACTGCACGAAACAAAATGCTATCAGGAAGCTACTATGACATAATTCTTACGTTCCTGTTTGTGGTGAATATTATTAAATATGGTATTTCTAAAATGTCGGTGTCTCGACCAGGAAGACAATTGCGTAATATCAATAATTAACTGTCATATTTCCCCTTAATTTTAATGGACATACTAATACACACACATACACACAACACACACACATTTACACACACTCACGTATGTATGTATGTATGTATGTATGTATGTATGTATGTATGTATGAATGAATGTATGTATTTATGTATGTATTTATGTATGTATGTGTAGTTAGTTATCTTACTTATTGCCTTTCCTGTTGTACATTCCATTGCTTTTTTCTGATACGCTTGATACATACCTATTTAAAATATGGTTGTGATAGATAGATCGTAAGTGTGACTGTGTGTCTTCATGTATGTACATTTAACTGGTGTCTAACCATTTGTCCAGATGCTCTGTGACTGTGTGTCTTCATGTATGTATGTTTGACAAGTGTCTAACCATTTGTCCACATGCTCTGTGACCGTGTGTCTTCATGTATGTATGTTTAACAATTGTCTTATTATGTGTCCATAAAATCTGTGACCGTGTGTATTCATGTATGTACATTTAACTGGTGTCTAACCATGTGTCCACATCCTCTGTGACCGTGTGTCTTCATGTATGTACATTTAACTGGTGTCTAACCATGTGTCCACATGCTCTGTGACTTTGTGTCTTCATGTATGTATGTTTAACTAGTGTCTAACCATGTGTCCACATGTTCTGTGACCGTGTGTCTTCATGTATGTATGTTTAACAATTGTCTTACCATGTGTCCATAATCTCTGTGACCGTGTGTATTCATGTATGTACATTTAACTAGTGTCTAACCATGTGTCCACATGCTCTGTGACCGTGTTTCTTTATGTATGTACATTTAACTGGTGTCTAACCATGTGTCCACATGCTCTGTGACTGTGTGTCTTCATGTATGTATGTTTAACAAGTGTCTAACCATGTGTCCATATGCTCTGTGAATGTCAGTGTCAATTTGTATTCAGCTTCAATTTAAATGCGGTTACATTAATTCAGTTTTCACACGTTTGAAATGATTACTTATTTTTTAAAAACAAATTTCACATGCTGAATATATATATCTATCTATCTGTAATTTGCTATTTAAAGACAGATATATGTTTATTTCTTCCGCAAGAGAGACATGCAGTAAACCATTTAATCTAATTATAGTACATTTTTTTTCGATGACCCTAACATCAATAGATATGATTTATATCATTTTCATTTTCATCACCGCCAATCAAACTTGATATTAAAATTATGATTCTAGTTCGGTTTTCCCTTCCTTGAAAGTTTGACATAGGAATGCTTAGGGTTATAAGATGTTTAACAGGATATGGCCTGGATTCATTGATATTTCTAACAAATTATGTTTTACTCATACATATTTAGTCTATCAAATTTATTTAACATAATCATTGCCTACGTGTAATGGCTCTCAACAAACCAATACATCCACGAAAATGAGACACTATAAACGACATTGATCATTTAGTATAATCCATTTCCGGAACATATGTATTAGAATTAAGGGCGTATCTATATACAATAAACACACACACACACACACACACACACACACACACACACATACACACACACACACACATTAATATATATATATATATATATATATATATATATATATATATATAATAATAATAATAATATTATAATAATAATAATAATAATAATAATAATAATAATAATAATAATAATAATAATAATAATAAAAATAATAATAATAACTATCGATTTTACTAAATAACAATACCATAACAAAAATACCATATAATGAACTAGATCTAATATTAGTATAAAATGTCTTCAAATATGTATAATATACAATGTATATATGTATAGATCAATTCGCATGAATGGAATCAGTAAAGTCATTCAAGGTCACTTTCACGGAAGTGGATTACAATTTCATTCATAGACGAGGCGCTATACTCAGCACGCTAGATAACGTTTGTTAACCTGTATTCACTTCACCTGTCAGAACCGTGTAACAGCCGTATAACATTTTCCTGTACTTGACTAGTCGATGGACATATTTTGTTGACATAACTAACATATAAAAGTGCAGATCAGATGCGCAATATTGTATAATAACAAGTGGGCCATTACGGTACCCTGAAACATTTTGTAGAATATTTCCTGTTCCCGTGATATACAGATTTATAGTACCTTGGTTTAGAGTGATTTATTCTCTGCGGGCCGATTTAATAGTAATGGGTAACATATGTCTGCAAGTTTTTGGACTCGAACATTTTTGGGTCAAGCCAGGTAGTTGTAGTAAAACGCAATACAAATATTGCGAAAGATTCTATGCACAATTGAAATTTAAAATGTATTCAAAGCAAGATGAAAATATATATTCAAAATATATACTCCTCGATTCGCAATCGATGAATATAATATGGATTAACTCTCCACTCTTATACGTATTCTTTAAACGATTACACTGCATATATTGTCAAAACAAAAACACGTATACCTTAATTGATAATAGTTTATTAACCCTCTTAATCTCGCGCCATTCCGCTAAGCACCAACTGACACTTGAAAGCCAATGAAGTTTCAGTGTACAAACCTTGACCTATATAAGTTGTGAAAGGTCAAGAAAAATACTGGTAATTTAGTATCTTTTTGTTAAGTTTCAAAACAACTTTATCACAATAATCGGTACACAAAATAGTTGGGTAACTGTGTATCATTCTGCGAAAATATAGATTATATCTAGGACAAAGCTGTTCGCATTCTGCACTTTTAATCGAGGTCAAAAGGACCCAGGTCACGTGTAAATTTTACGTCTGCAATGTAAACTTCCATCTCGTGCGTCATAAAATAGTACATTTAGTTGCATTCCATTTGTAAGATCTACAGCACCGTAACGAATTTATTTAATATATTTAAGCTGAAATAAAATACAAATATGTACTAAGCTTGTTTTGAAGATTGATTTCACAAACTAATATCAGGACATTTCATTTTCATGAATGCTGTGGTGGTCACATTATCCAAACAGTGTGACATATATTAGCACAAGTGGATGATGCAATACGCATTGGTATTTCATCCTGGTGTCCACACTCCACAGGGAAGACAACCTTCAGTAGAAAAAAAAGATAACACATATGACTATCTTTAAACGACATTGAATATTGCCATCTTTAATGTGTCGCTTCAAATCAAATGATTATAAAAGAATGTTACGTATGCTACCAACCGGAACTTCAATAATATCAGGAACTAAAACGTTAAAGATATGATAAATGTTTAAGTTAAACGGAAATTTTGAAAACTGCACCTTATAATCTTTCTGCATTATGAATGTGATATATATGCATTTCTGAGGTCTGAGGTACAGTGTACTTAATTTGCTAATGCACATTGTTTTAAAATCTGCTGTACCTGTAGACGCTTTATCAATAAAGAACGTGATCGTTGGTGACTGTGTCAGGAAATTACTAAATCTCTTTAGGGGAAATGTTTTTACATAGATACATCTAAATCCATAGTACAAAATTTCCGTCTGTCATACAGCTTTTACAATGTTTATACTTAATAACATTATAAATACTGAAATTGATCACTCAATATCCATCATTATTATCAATTTTATTTTTAAAAAAAGCAATCCCAACAAACATATATCATTAATATCTACCGATACGAGAAGACAGTATCACACGTATCCACAATGCGGAAGGCCTTGTATAAACATGTAAGTTTCCTTAGAGTTCGTAATTAGTTCAAATATGGGCGTGTCTTTTGACGTTTAAATAAAAACGTCCGTATGTCTATAACATATAAGAACATGGTATCCATAAAAATGATAATTTAGTTGCAGAATTTATATTGATTTTACCTTATCAAAAGTATGCAGATCAAAATCTTAACAGGAAAAAAGTCCACAAGGCACTGTATTGATAAACTTGGACTTCTTGGCAATCAAGGAGTGAGATCAGGTGCCAGTGAGGAGTTAGTATCCCAGGGTCTTATTAAGATAAAACAATTATTAGACAATGGAATATTTCAAGTAATTCTGGAAATATTTTAATATCCTGAGTA
Source organism: Atrina japonica (assembly GCA_030159075.1). NCBI lineage: Eukaryota > Metazoa > Mollusca > Bivalvia > Pterioida > Pinnidae > Atrina > Atrina japonica. Next base: position 851,295 of record BROG01000279.1, read on the forward strand.
TATTTTAAGGATTAACTTACCTTGGAATGTGATTTCTTGAGAAAATCGGTGTGAGAATATTTTTTGCAACACTGATATCTAAGGTTGTAATCGGCTTATCATGGTATTGTTACAAAGAATTATGTATGGCAAGGGCCAGTATAATTTGTTAACTTAAATAGTAAATAGCATTCAAATACATATGCAAATTTATTACACATCATAACACGTATATACGTATGTCTTTCGTTCAACTTTCAACATTTTGTAAATACCATCATACAACTCAACTCATTATGGCATTCATTCATGAAATTTTAAGAAAGTGACGTTGTATGTCAAATATATTTCAGGCTATTTCAAGCATGGATTTGACGAATAACAATTAGAGGTCAAGCAATTTTGCAACATGATGATAAAAATAGACACAAACAATCCAATTAGACCTACACATAAGTGGCACATAATACATATCAAGAAAATATATTTAACAATATTTGTGTAATATTAAATGGTGTATGCCATCTGTTGTGTATATCAGGTAATATATAGCTAACGACACGTATGTGTATTTCAATGCTCAATGTATAACTAAAGGAACATGCGCATGTTATATCATGCTTTACTCTCTCTCTCTGTCTCTCTCTGTCTCTCTCTCTCTCTCTCTCTCTCTCTCTCTCTCTCTCTCTCTCTCTCTCTCTCAAGCACACACATAGATAGATAGATAGTTAGATAGTGAACTTTTTCAAACTATTCCTCACTCAGACGGTTGACCTGCTATATTGTGAGGCTGTTTGTGGAGAGGCTTGGTTAATGGAAGCTATGCATAATTTCAATGTTGCCAGTCTGTGTTTAAACGCCAATATCTTTATTATAACATAAACTCATATGTTTTTTATGTCTAATGTTTAAATAAATATATAGTTATGTGTCGTTGGTCACCAACCACAATTATAATACCTGTGCTTGATTTGTGTTTGGCAAAATATGAAAGATGTAATTGAATGTGAAAATATTAAATTCGTAGACTTTTTTCGATGTCCCATACTTTAAAGAAATATTTTTATGCGTAGAACTTTCTCAACGCCATCTTTTTTGTTTATATAAATATACAACGTCTTGTTTTATCAGCTTGTTTTTATTTGAATTTATAAGTTTAAAACAATGAATCATTACAACATGCGTTTAAAAAATTATATTTTTCAAGTCTGCAAGTTATCCGTTTTGAAAAATCAGTATCGACATTTAAAGCCTATTTCTCGAATTTCTAAATTACTTCAATCAAATATTTTGAAATAAACGGTATCACATTAGACATATAGTTGATATCATTTTCGAATTTTCTGGAAGTTGAACCTTGAACTTTCTTTTGTTGTTAGAGATTATGATATGCATTTGCGATTAATGTCAATATAACTTATAATCAAAATCATTTTTCCATTTCTATAAAATTTTAATCACTAGCCTAGTGAAATGGATTACTGTCTGGACTCGGTTTAACGTATGACTCAATTTAATGTATGAATTGAATATAAATTAACAATATTACAATTATATATATATATATATATATATATATATATATATATATATATATATATATATATATATATATATATATATATATATATATATATATATATTATGTATATATTTCTGATAAATACTGATAAGCTAAAGTTACTTCAGTTTTTATTTACAAGCGTAAAGACCTCAAAGTCTTTACAAACAATACATACGTAAATGAAATAAGTATTATTATTTTTTGGCAAAACGCATTATCTAAACAAATAATTAGCCAAAATATAAATCAAAATAAAATCCAACAAACTTATATTATCTCTAAACACAAAATTTTCGGCAGTAGGCCATTTATAAGTAAGTGGATGATTACATACTCGTATGATTTCATCACACAGTGTATCATCAGTCCTTGAAGTATGCTCTCATTGACTCTATGTTGATCTAGACTTTGTTTATTGTAGTAGCACTAAATTCATGTTCTCACACTGCGTCACATTAATACGCATCTTCATTCCTTACATGACGTCACAACAATATGTATCAATCGCAAATGTGGAATATTCCAGTTTCATAATTTTGTTTAACAACATGAAAACTATGATATTATAAAACAAATACATTTACGAAATTTACAATTTTTCTGCCAAGAAAGCCCAGCAATAGCCAAATTGCTCAAGACGTTCATTTTTGTCAATAGGAAGTCATCAGTTGAGCTCATAAACTAAGTTGAAATGTATTGCCAAATTCGTAAGTAAATTATTGAAAGATTTTCTTATTTTTGAAAAGTTTGCAATTTAAACGTAGCTATCAATAATAGATATTACTCAAGTATGAAAACAAAAAAGCTGGAACCGATGCACTAATTACTGGGTTATGTATACCGTTGGGGATTTAATTGGCAACGGCCTAGTGGTTGTTAATATGGGAACCATTGAAAATTGTTTTTCTGTGACCCGAACGACATTCTTATTAACAATAAACGTAACCTGATATATATATATATATATATATATATATATATATATATATATATATATATATATATATATATATATATATATATATATATATATATATATATTATCATACAAAAAATAATACCAAAGTTATAATGCTCAAGACAATCGTTTCTGTCAACTTCATCAGTTGAGTTTAAATTTTGAATAGTTTTTCTAAGAGAAAGTGGTATCAGACAAGGCCAAACAATATATCTAAACGTATAGTCAAAATGCGTCTAAGAGTAACCACTGTAAAAAGATGGCTATCCTAGCTTTAGAAAAATTTAGCATTTTAAATGTTATCAGTGCCAAATATTACTTAGGTATAAGATTATCAGCTGGTACCGAAATACCATGTACTAGGTTTATGTATACCCTCAGGGACTTAAACGGTCCACCAGCAGTGGCAACGACCTAGTGGTATAAATATTATAAACATAATATAACACACACATACACACACGCGCGCGCGCGCGTTTTGGTTAATTGTGCTATTAGAAATATTAGATATTAGATTATTATTATCAGCTAATCATGTTATTAAAACAAAAGTTAACGAAATATAAGATTTTGATTCCTGTTCTTTGGCAATATGTTCAAGATTATCCTTGGGTTGCCTTTTTGGAAATTCCAATTGATTCCATATCCGTTTGAATAGAAATATTATTTGATTTAAATATAAACTGAATTTTAAACAGCAATTCCAATTGATTTCATATTCGTTTCAATAGAAATATATTTTGATTTAAAAATAAACTGAATTTTAAACAAGGAACTATTGGTTTATACTGCCCACGTATAGTATTCAAAGGGCATGACGACAGATTTGATCTTTACATCAAACGACACACCTATATGCTTTGATAACTGTCCATTTCACATCTATTTCAGCCCACTATTACAAGTTCCATTCACGGACCAGTTACTTTGTGCGTACTTCTTAGTAACATTTGCAATGACATTTTATGGGATTACATTTCTTTGTATGTTATGTCCGTGGGATTTATCTTTATTGAGATTAAATATTGACAAAATTATTAAAATTTATTCAATAAAAAAATCTGTTGCACCTGGGCCTAATATAAATTTAGTAATACTAAATATTGAACAAACCATCTGAGATATTGCGTCATTTCTAAATATGTGATCGATTAGTCCTATGCACATGACAAACACGTTGATACCATATTGTCCAAGCATAGTTCAATGCCCCTGAGTAAGTTTTGAGATGCCCATGCAAAATATTTGAAAACCACAATTATTTGCACAATGCCAGATGTCTCTCACATGACTAGCTCAACTTAAAACACAAATCATCTCAATGTTCACGTATTTACACTAAAGATAAAAGTATACTCGCAATGATGACACAATAAGTTTTACTTGTTTAAGTTGAAAAACAAAATGGTCAAGAAAGAGAAAACCAGGCAAACGGAGATTTATTTATTCTATTATTATCATGACCGATTTTGTGGCACATTTTTCTCCGTAACTACTGAAGCTCGAGCAAATCTGCTTGGATTTTCTGAAAGGCTAAAGACTGTAATTGTGCAGGAATGTTTCGAATTTGAACCGAGTTTTCTATGACAAAAAAAGCTCGATAGGGACTGAAAAAAGGGTTCTCATTTTGCCTCTTGGTTTCCAAAGGTCCGTGTTTATCCATTTTTACAAGATTTGTATCTATATCCTGGGCATTCTAAGGTCACGTGATTCAAGGTCGAGGTGAGAGAGATATTTGAAATTTTAAAATCTATTAATCAGACTTTAGTAGAGACATATATATCTGAGATTTGTAGGAAATGTGCTAAAGCATTAACATGTGAAGTTTCAACGTCAAAGTTCAAGGTCACAGTTTGAATGTTAATTCAATATTTCAATTCAAAATAACTCAAAAACTACAGAACTTTTATATATAGGTTACTGTGGAAGATTTGTAGGCAATATGCTAAAGAATATTTGTGTAACGTTTCAGGGTCATTTGATGAAAGGTCAAGGTCACAGCTTAGTTTGAATGTTAATTCAATATTTCAACTAAACGTAGCTCAAAAGCTATAGAATATTATATATAGGTTAGTGTAAAAGATTTGTAAAGAATGTGCTGTAGAATTTTTCTGTAAAGTTTCAATGTCATCGGATCAAAGTTCAAGGTCACAGCCCAATGTGAAACTTTCAACTCAAAATATCTAAAAAATTGTAGAACTTTTGTATACAAGTTAAATTGAAAGATTTGTAGGGAATGTTCTGAAGACTGTTTGGTTTTAAGGTCATCGAGTCAAATGTTACTGCTTAGTTTGAATGTTAATTCAATAATTCAACTTAGCTCAAAACTATACAACTTTTATATAATGAGTAGAAAATCGGTAGGCAATATGCTAAAGAATATTTGTGCGAAGTTTCAATGTCATCGAATTAAAGGTCCAAGTGACAACTCAATTTGAAAAACCAAAAACAAAAACCACAGGACTTTTATATATGTTAGTGTAGAAGATTTGTAGGCAGTGAGCTGAGATTATTGTCGACGTTTTGCCAATTAATAACGATACTTTTCATATTATATGTTATTGCAATATATCCCAACGAACAATAAATTAAAGGCACAAAAGAGTCAAGGACAAACGCTTCCTACTTAAACATTTTAATTCCTATAGACAAAGACTGGAAATTTACAGCCAGGCTATATTACAAACGCGACGATTTCGGCTTTCCCGCCGTTAATATACCACATTTATGCAGTAATGTCCTGCACTCAACTGCATATGGTGTTTATATCTCACAAATGTTCCGATATACCGGGGCGTGTTCAACGTATGATCATTTCATATACAAACGTAAAGTATTGTCACAGAGTGATCGAAAATGCATTTGATTTCAACTTTTTGCAAACTGTACGGTCGGTATGATAACCTTTTTTTGCGATTACTCTGTTTCACTTGATGAAATGTTGAGATACCTGTTCGGAGGAGGTTGTTGAGTCGTCTGTACCAATTGTGACGAGGACTTGCTCCTCACTTATTTCATTTAAATTTGACTGTGGACTCACGTTGGATGTGACCGGTAAATAGGTCACAATACTTGCCCCTCCATGGAACCTGTTTCCACCTCTGGATTTCCAATAGTCTGACGTGTGTTTGTCCAATATTAACCAGATTTGTATATGTACCCTGGACATCCTGAAGATTTACACTTTGGTATCTGAAATTTTTATATATTTTATACAAATAAGGTGTTTATAAAAAATTTCGGATTGAAAAAAAAAATTACAATATCGTATATGTGAAAAGAATTTGAATGTGAATAATTGGCGAGTAAACATTTGTATTCTTACATGGATGACATGAATATCAATCGTCGTCATATTTTATTCGTTCTAGGCAATACATGAATAATACATGTATGCTATTCTACGGCAATATATGTTTTTAACCATTTTAATAAAATATTTGAGCTAATTTCGGTATTTTTTTTTCATCAAAATGGTAGTCTGTATGCCTCAAAATACACAAATGACGTTTTGCCAAATCATGATAACAGTTTTGATATTTATGGAAAAGCAAAATATAAAAGTGGTTAAATAGTCTAAAAAGAAAATTACATGAGTTTATTTTCCTTATTACTTCTTCATTAAATCGCATGGGGTATTACCGTACAGGGAAGGGTAGTCACTCCTTTAGTGACTGACTCCATCTCTGAAATTTCCAGAGGTTCGTTCTACATGTATTTTAAATCAAGCTCAACTGATGAAGTATAATTGGCAAAAACTATAGTTTTGAGCATTTCCTTTAGCCCCTATTATTTACAAAACTATAACTTTGGCATCACGTGTATCGTTACCACTGATGGTGACCGTTTGAGACCCCAAGGGTGTATATAAACCCAATACCTGGTATTTCGGTGCCAGCCGATTATATTTTATAGTAAAGTAAAATTGAAGAAGTACCAATCGATAATCAAAACTCAAGTCCATTATAACACGACGAATTAGATGTGTAAATGGTCTCAACATGAAGAACAATTGCGAATCCCAAACGGGATAAGACCAGGTGTCCGGAAGGAGTCAGCGTCTTCTGCTGGCATGCCACACCCGTCGCAAACGTTCCATGGAAACCTTTCTAGTCAATTTCGGTGAAAAGGTCAAGTTCGGTGATAAGGTCAAGTTCGGTGAAAAGCACGATTGGTGAAAGGGAGTCACTGTCTGTGGCCGTGCTCCAGAAATACTATCTAATATTTCTGAGAGGGGCACTTCATAATGTTTAACAAGATCCCCGTATCGACCATAAAACTTCTTAAACGACGAACAGAAGAAAATCTTCTTTATGTAACGAATTATTTGAGTAGCGTTTTACGCCACACTAAAAATCGTTCAGTTATATTGCGCTGGCCAGTTTTTATTGTTGAAGGAGAGAACCCGCTACAATGTACCCGGGAAAAAACCACAACCCTACCGCGAATAAACTGCCAAACTTTCTCACAAAAATCAACTTAATTTCAAGCGGGGCTCGAACTTGCGTTGACCAGAAGTGAGCGAATTTATGGTTCAAAGCACGATGTTCTTTCCGCTCAGCCACGGAGGCCCCCGTTATATAACGATAAATCAATAACAACAAAATGTTTCATTAGATTCAATTCTGATAGTAAGAGAGTGTGTATTCTTTGAGACGTATCTACCTTGCCGCACACCAGGAATATAAATTTTTAATCTTTAAGTCCGAATGTGTTTTTCTTTTTCGGCTATCAGTTCAGTGATTGATATCCTGATTATTTTGAATAACAATGGAACACTTTAGTTAACTGTAATAACCTTCTCGCCGAGATATTTATAAACGTTTCGTCCATTACATCATTTCTGTATTTCCCCAACGTTTCAAGGTTGCTCAAGAAACAATATTCTTATCTGGTATAATTTAAAGACTGAATGAAAAATTCACGCTGGAAACTTACATGTAACGTGTCAAATTATAAAACCACGTTATAATACTTGTCAAGGTCAGGCGGTTGGTCTGTATGTCTGCTTATTAGCTACTCGTTCGATCAGTTAAATTTCACTTGTCCGAAATCCAGGTAGGACATTCCAAAGTAAGATATATCTCATTTGTCATTGGTTTAACATTAGTGATTCCCACAGTTGCTCTTGTATACACTACACCATTAGTATTGTCGTTTTGTTGTATTGTGTACAAGCGACCTTGATAAGGTGTTTGTCTTTTATACTTTTCCAAAAATATTCAAACACTTCAACCATTTAGGATATAGTGTATTTTGTTGTCAAGTAACTCTAGGTTCAAGGCAAAACCACGTATGCCTTACTATGACATTTGTCTAACCTTTAAGTATTGATATGATATGACGCAAAACTTCAAAAATATCAAAACATAGAAATATCTAATTTAAAAAAAGCAATCCGTTTGAGGTCAACGTTCCGGAAATGTTACGGTCGGTATAATAGTCTTCTTTGCGATTACTCTGTTTCACTAAGTGAAATGTTGAGTTGCCTTTTCGTTTTTGGTTGTTGAGACGTTTGTACCAATTGTGACGAGGATCCGTCCCTCACGTATTTCATTTGGATTCGACTGTGGACTCACGGCGGGTGTAACCGGTCGACAGGGGATGCTTACTTTTCCATGCACCTGATCCCACCTCTTAGTTTCCAGAGGTCCGTGTTTGTCCATTTTTACCAGGTTTGTATCTATACCCTGGCTATCCTTAAGATTTATACTTCGGTATCTGAGATTTTTTATATTCTAGCAATTGAAATGTTTTATTAATGCTGGTTTTTAGCTATAATGAATTCAATACTTAAAGAGATAATCAGTGTTAACCATTTACTATGCATAATTATGCATAATAATGATGACTAATGATGACATAAAAAGAAATTGAATATAAGGGATACTCAGGTGACGCTGACTCCTTCCAGGCACCTGGTCTCATCCTGGAATTCGCGATTGTTCTACACGTTGAGTCCATTTTTATATCTGATTTGTCGTGTTATAGTGGACTTTGAGTTTCGAATATCCATTGGTACTTTTAACTCTAACCTATATCAAGAATAAAGTTATTGTTATTTGCATTTCTTAGTATGCTGTACGTAACTATTGTGGCCGACTTGTTAGAACATAGTGCTTTTAACCATGAAGAATCTTATCGCTCATCAGGCAGGTTCGAGCTGATTTGGTGAGAAAAATTACCAGTTTATTTAAGGAAGGCCGATGGTCTCTTCCCGGGTACATTGTAACCGGGTTCTCTCTTCCAGCACTTAAAACTGGAAGGTACGGGACCACGGTTTCGAAAGATCCGTGATTTTCATTTCTTATACCAAGCGCTTGGTTAATGAACAGTATGGTACCACAAAAGCTTGTATCATACAATGCCAAAATATAACCGTAATGTATTCTCTAATTTGTCTAAGAGTAACCACTGTAAAAAGAGGACGATCTCAGCTTTTGAGGAGTTTAGAATATATATATATATATATATATATATATATATATATATATATATATATATATATATATATATATATATATATATATATATATATATATATATATATATATTTTCAATACTGTTCACTTACAACTTATCACAAGCAGATATTGATATTCAAAAATACATCTCAACATTTCATACTAGAAGTAAAACTTTAACAAACATGTTGATTCAACATAGACATTCTTACAATATTCCATTTGATTCATAAGTCAAATGTTTAGAAATTTCAAAATCAAGAATATGTATGTCTTTCAATACATGCCTACATACAAATCCTTAGCTAGCCATCAACACTCGCAGATACACACAAGTTTTCGCATACTGATACACAAGCATTGCAAAATAAAGCAAATACTATACATTAAAAGGCATACATATAGAAATTTGTAATGCTTCAGGTTCCTGCATGTAACTAAATTTTGTTACCGTAATCAAATGTAATTTCACTGTCAAATTCAGCGTGAAAAACTTTGAAAATAAAAAGTTAAAGTGAAAGTAAACACGGTATATCAGGGATGTTATGTTTTATCCATGGCAATTTACATTGAAATTGAGTACACTAATACATCAACATTTCAAAGAAGCAATTCTATTGATTTATACTGTAAATAGCACAAAGGCACAAGATATATATCTTCTCATCGATTACACTCCCACGCAGGGATAGAAATCAAATGAATGTTTATTTCAATATCAATCGAAAAAGTGAAAGGAAGATATATAAAAAGAAATATACCTTATTCTTAATAACTTTGACGAACGATAATGTACCGCTTGTTTGTCGAGTCGAATTCTAGGCGACAAAGTATAGAACAAACTATACTTCCCAGATAAAAGCAAAAAACTACAGGCGTTTTAAAATCAAAAGTTATTTTCCAAAACACATAATGCAATTCGGATTTGAACATTTAGTTGTTATTGTATCAGCAATAGATTTATATAAATATAGTGTATAATTTGGTATAATCGGAAAAGTTAAATTTGGGGTTTATTCCAAGCAAAACCGACGACAAAAATTTGTCCCCAGAAGACAATTTATTGAAATTGATTGGTAAATAAAGTTGTTCTTTGTGAATAATATAATTTAACAGTCATGTTTTATGTCGTCTATTAAGCACAGCTTCACACTGCTTGGCATCCTTTGTCCCTCTGTCTGTTTCTATAGGTACAATCACATTTTGACATCAATTATCATTATTTTCTTATTGTATATGATACTTTTGTGAAACTTTCAGGAAAGGTTTATTTTGATTAGATGCATTGGCAGTCAAGGTCAAGGTCATGCTAGAGGTCAAATGATGATACAATCGTCTCTAAAAGGATTTTGTGTTAAATATACTCAATTGCGGTGTACTTCAAGGTGTTGTTTCTTCGCTATATACACACAACTTGTTTTGATTGAATCTAGATAATTGTTAACCATTCTGAATTTACAGAAGAAAAAAATTAAAAATTGATTACTAAATCTTTTACAGTGACCGAATTTATTATTTAAGTGTGATAAAAAATTTGGTATTTCTGGGGTCACAGCTTTCAATCTTTCATCTTCTTTATCCCCCAAATCTAATAAAAGCATAAAACACATGTATACAATGGCTTTAGATCAAATTTTATCAAATTAGCTAGAAAAATATGAGTTTAGACAATAAATGAAGTAATAGAACAGCTGATGATAAAAAAAAATCAGAATGTGGTAAAGGGGCATAACTCTTGCATATGTAAATATCCCTTATATATACGCAAATGTGCCAAATTGTCAATTTTATTAATTCATATATTTAAAGTGCTAAATTCAAGAAAAAAATTATTAGTTTTTCTACACCATGGGGTACCCTACTTCCCCTTAAATAGAGATAAGAGAAATTAAGGGGAGTATTGCAATACATACAGGTATGTATTTATTTTTACTGTATAGTTAAAGTGCGGTTAAATTACCAAATTTCGCTCATCCTGCAATCTGCGATTAACATAACGCGTTAGCTTCTTTTTTTTTCTCAGGGATGCATTATATGACGACATACATCGACGCTGAGGAATTTTTTTTACATACGGGTATATACGGTGTGCGTGCTTTTTCAATTGTTTATTGATTTGTATGCAAATAAACATAATTTTATACAAACATACATAGATACATACATACATACATACATACATACATACATACATACACACACATACATACACAGACACACACACACATAAATACATACACACATACATACATACATACATACATACATACATACATACATACATACATACACATACATACATACATACATACATACATACATACATACATACATACATACATACATACAAACATAACATACATACATACATACATACATACATACATACATACATACACACACATACATACACAGGGGTTAATAGACCCTTTTTGGGACAGGGTCCTGTACCCTTCCAATTGGGAATTTTACACGTACACGTACACGTACGTAGGCCATATTGGTAAAGTAGTGACTATGGTCATTTAATTCACAATAATAAAGACACAAAACTTGTGATAAATTTTATAGCTTCTCTAGTTTAATATCTATTTTTTAAGACTTCAAAGTGCAGTTCAAACATGTACTAAATTCTCCTTTTTATTGTTTAATACCAAATGTGAATGGCATGGTGAACATAATTGGGAAATATCTGCTCAAAATTAGGGAAAAAATCCATTGGGAATCTGGCAACTAACAAGTGTGTGTGTGTGGATATTTATTTCACTGAAACTGTAACTGAAGTAAGTCTTGTCGTGTTTTCAAAAATATTCTAGTATTCCCCAAAACCATAAGACAGTTACACTGTATGTGGTAATATCATTTCTGTGCAGTACATGTAGGAAAGAAAAACAACTTATCTATTTTCCATCTTTTTAAATTATATTTACAAGGTAGTGTGTCCTGAAACTGTTTCTATCTAAATGTTTTTGTCTATTATCATTTAAACAGAAAATATTAACTAGAAGAAATCTATAATATCATATGAATCTAATTCAGATTCGTAGTCCCATTTCATTGCTCATAAAACGTGATTAACAGCTGTTTTATCACTTTGTTACACAGTGCCTAATTGATGTATTGTTTTCTAAAAATAGACTATTATTTATCTAAGCATTACTGAATAAAAAAAATTAATTTCAAATGTATCGATTATAGCATTTCGATTGTCTTGTAATTTATTGTATATCTGTACATCATCAATCTTACCAAATACACAATTTTATCTATAGTTTGATAGATGATTCGTTTGCTATTTTTTTGTGCCAGCAGGGGACGCGGATTCCTTCCGGACGCCTGGTCCTATCCCGTTTGGGATTCGCAACTGTTCTTCATGTTGAGACCATTTACACATCTAAGTTTTCGTATTCTAATGGACTTGAGTTTCGATTATCAATTGGTACTTCTTCATTTTTATATGTTATCTATTTTTCAGTTGTTCTAATCAATTTCGTTTCTTCAATCATCAGAATCCTTTAATCATATATACGGATTGGCCAAGTCATTCATGAATGAGACGCACATGTGCTCTCCACAAACAAAATACCATTCTATGTTTGTATACATTTGTACAGCACATTTGCGTCTCATTTATAAATGGTTTTTTCCCCCTTACGGTTTAAAATGCTTTTAAATTCAGTTTAAAATATGAAAATTATCCCATGGCCTATGTGACCGAGTGGTTAAAGCATTGCGCTTTGAACCACGAAGTGTCTCACTTTTGGTAAGTGCAAGTTTGCCTGTTTACTTGCGGGAGACAGGTGGTCTCTTCCCGGGTAACCGGGTTCTCTCATCCATCATTAAAAAACTGACCACCACTATATAACTGAAAATTGTTGAGTATGAAATAAACTCTATTCAAAATTAAATTCAAATCAAATTAAAGTCAATCGTTGTCGGCATTAACAAAACTTCAGAATTACTTTGCAAAGCATATAGGAGCCATGAGCAAGAGTTATCAGTATGCTTGCTGTTTTATGGATAATTGTTCTTGATTTCAATCGACCAAAAACAGCAATATCGATGAATTCGATAATAGCTCTTTTGACAAATAAAATACGACTAATATAGTCATTATACAAACAAATAAAAAACAATTTAATCCACTCCCATTCATGAAAGAATACCCCACACACAACAACGAAAACAACGGCAAGGGAGAAAAGCTACAATAACAAGAGGGATCATTAATATCTATTTAACAATATCACTGACAAAAAAAACTCCAGTAGCCAACATGATAAACCTTGCAAGCTATATAGTTCATTTATATTTTCTACATTATCATTCGGCCGAACAGATTCTGTGTAACGGGAGGCGCTGTGGCCGGGTGGTTAGAGCTTCGCACTTTTAAACATGTAGTCTCTCACCTCTGGTCAGCGCAGGTTCGAGTACCGCTGGAACGTAAGCTGATTTTTGTGAGAAAGTTTGGCAGTTCATCCGCGGATGGGCGGTGGTCTTTCCCCGGGTACATTGTGACCGGTTTTCTCCTCCACCGATAAATACTGGCCACCAGCATTTTGCAATGAGAGATGTTCTCTGTGCATAATTTTTTAATATACAAGAGCTACAAAATACTAGAGGAACAACCTTAATATCAGATTTTGTGAAGTAGGTAAATGAAGTACTATGAGGCCTTGCCAAAATATCTTGGCTAAATCGAAGTTTCAATATTTTGAATGGAATAAAGGTTAATCTTAAAAGGGATATACGGTGCTTAAATATTGTGCAGGTTTTCAAAACTCTTTCATTTACCTGTTACATCGAATGCCTCTTCAGCATTGATTGAACTTTAGAAATTTTGTAAGTGAAATATAACAATCGTTGTGACAAAATTTTAAATCTACCACAACTTGTATTATTATATTACAAATAATTTGACTTGTCATTATAAAATATCAATAACACTTTATAGGTGTTATAATTACTTCAGTAAATAGTGTGAATATCCATTTTATTATTGAAATAAGTGTTTGACGCATAAGTTCTGTTTTTCAGATTGTCTGAAAGTGAGGTCGAAATTCTATTTTACCTAATATATATGGATTTCTGTAACTACATCAATTTATTCAACATATTAAACATCTTAAACGCCTTTACTTCTTCATAATTCTGCATATGTTAAAAAGTTTAGAATAAATCCTCACACACGGCGCTATAGTTTCTTATCACACACCCCAGTAGCGAAAATACCTTACCTGATATATGTATTTCAATTATTTGAAATATACGAAGGTCACGATCGCTCGTCAGCTGTTCTCAATCTTTTGAAGAAATATGCAAATCTCAGGTAACGATTTGTCAAATTAACGAACCTTTGGATCGTCAAAGTCGACATGTTTTAGAACAAAAAATTGACAAAAAGACAGGCAAGCTGAAAATCAATGAATGTCAACAATTTGAGGAAAAAGCGACTAATGACTACTTCGTGTTCAACCTTTGACTATCATTAGTGTATCTGTCAAAATGACTTTACGATAAATACAAAAAATAAATGACAAATCTAAGAGCTTTGCTTTTCTGTCAGAATCGAAAATGAAATGGAAATTTCACTATTAAATCATATATTAATCTTATTGCATATTTGTTCAAGATTCGCAGTTCACCCATGCCATTCAGACACCGGTTAACACTACTCTCTCTCTCTCTCTCTCTCTCTCTCTGAAAATTTATCAACTCCTTCAAATTTTGTAAATGCCAATAACATGTTGAGGAATTTTCATAGCTTAGCTCTTTCACTATAATTTGACTAAAACTGTTAATCACTGATTAATGATTATTTTCTGTTTAATGCCCCCATTATAATTCTAACATTATGACTTGAAATCAAATAATCGAAAATTGATATCAACAAACGAACGCTAATGGCACGCAACGTAAGAACTAGCATCAACACTGTATTATGTTAATAAATGAAATAACTTGCACAAGATAGATAATCAAGCACTCATTTAAAAAGTTCATTAATTATAACAATTGATGAGTTCGTATTGCTTATAAATCTATATTATGCTCTTAAGAATGCAAAGTTTGTTGAAGAAAAATGAAATTCCGTATTTTATAGAACATAGTGTAATAAGTTTAAAACAAAAAGTTTAAAAAAGTGTAAAAAAAACAAGATCTAAGCTGGTACATGTCTACCAAGGTAAAGTGGCGCATCCGGGTTCTACCAAAACCCAACACAATACGGTCTATTCGCTACAGGTTGTACAGATAAAACGTATTGCCTTGCATGGATTGCTCTGAAGCTCTAATATTTTTGCATCAGCAAGAAACCTGTCACCCCTGTTAAGATTTAATTTAGACGCGATGTGTTTGTAAACATGTGACAATTTACCTTGGTAGACCTATATTTCGGTACCAGTTGATTATTTTATACTAGTCATTTTTCTCTCAGATAGGCCCATTTAATTTCTAAAGAACTCAAAAGGTAAGATACTATTTAAAGTGGGAATCTTGGTCGGATTGGCAATGCATTTAGATTCATTATTTATCTTTATATGATACATTTTCTTTCGGAAATACATTTATATCAAATTAGAACTCGATATAAAAATATCAGATACCACAGTATAAGTCTTCAGGATGTCAAGGATACATATACAAATCTGGTAATATTGGAGAAACACGGACCTATTAAAATCCAGAGGTGGGATCAGGTGTCATGGAGGAGTAAGCATCCCCTGTGGACCGTTTCCACCCGCCGCAAGTACACAGTCAACTGCAGAAGTATTATTGACAGAAACGATCGTCTTGAGCATTCCAATTGTTTTTCGCCTGTTTTGTAGAACTATGAATATGGTATTGCAATTAAGATGTTAATCAGTTATATTTTAAATTGGAGCTCAACTGATGAAGTCTAATTGACAGAAATGATCGTCTTGAGCATTATTACTTTGGTATTATGTTTTTTTATATTCATAACCACTAGGTTGTTGCCAATGCTGGTGGACCGAGTCCCCGAGGGTATATATAAACTTAGTACCTGGTATTTCGGAACCAGCTGATAATCTTATACTACAGTAATATTTGGCACTGATAACACCATTTAAATTCCAAAGTTTTCTAAGTCAACTTTTTACACTGGTTACTCTTAGACGGATGTCAGCTATACTTTTGGATTTATTATTTGACCTTGTATGATACCACTTTCTCTTTAGAAAATACATATACATTTCAAATTGGAGCTCAACTGATGAAGTCTAATTGACAGAAACGATCGCCTTGAGCATTATAACTTTGGTATTATGTTTTTTATATTTACGTATTGTCAGTTTTTTAAATGTTGAGAGAAGTAATTACGAAAGGTTTATGTGGATATCTAGTTAAGGTCTTTACTTTTGATCACGGAATCCTGTGCAGCATAGTTATAAAGATAATTTTATACTTTGGACGAGCAGAATGGATGTAATACCATGAGATATTTTAGGAATATGGAATAGATACCTTATTAATGGACATTTTAGCGAGACGCAAATTTAGCATTTTGCTCTAAAAATATGGTATATACTTTTATTGAGAAGTAATTTTAGCGATTTTATGATTAAAAAAAGATAACTCTTATCTAAGATGAAGAATGAATTGTTAGCGATATTCAATTTTAGCGATCTCAACCACTTCGCTAATAATGCCAAAATTAAATCCTCGCTAAAATTTCTGCTTATACTATAAATAATACAAATGTTTTATGCATGCAAATGATATGATTGGTATTTAGTCAAGGACGATATGAATAAAGGATGCCCTTTATTATACAATGGTTAACTTGGTTCAAAGACACATTATTTCGTTCGGTTAAGACCAGATAGATGGAAATAATATATAAAATTATTTTTCATGAATCTAAAACACCATGTTAATACATTTTGCAAATATGATTGTTTATCTACCATATTTTTCACTGCGTTGTTCTGTACAGCTGTAATTCAAATATATAATTTGCCAAAATTTCATCTGTTTTAATGTAAATATTAAAGAGCCTGTTAATGGCAATATCTAAATCCAGATGTTGACATTTGAATATTAATAGTCTGTTGCTGAATAAAATTCTCAATATTCTTGTTTTATCAGTTTTCGCTTAGAAAACAACATATATAGAAGAACAAGTTAGCGGTGCCCTTTAATATGACATTTAGATATATCGACGACACTTTGTCAATTAATAATGACAATTTTCATACATAATGTCAATGCGATATATCCCAGCGATCTAGAAATTAAAGATACAACGGAATCAAAGACACGCGCTTCATACTTAGACATTTTACTTACTATAGACACAGACGGGAAATTGGCAACTAAGCTATACGACAAACGCGACGATTTCGGCTTTCCCATCATAAATATTCCACATTTAATTAGTAATATCCCATTGTCACCCGCATATAGGTTTATATTTCACATATAACCCGGTATGTCAGGGGGTGTTCAACATATGAACATTTCATATACAGATGTAAACTACTCACTGACAAATTATTGACACAGAGATATCCAAAACCGCGTTTGATGTCAACGTTCCGCAAATTTTACGGTCGGTATAATAGTCTTGCTTTCGATTACTCTGTTTCACTAGATGAAATGTTCAGTTGCCTTTTCGTTGGCGGTTGTTTAGACGTCTGTACCAATTTTGACGAGGATTTGTTCCTCACGTATTTTATTTGGACTTGACTGTGGACTGTGTGACCGGTCGACAGGGGGTGCTTACTTCTCCATGGCACCTGATCCCACCTCTTGGTTTCCAGAGGTCCGTGTTTGTCCATTTTTAACAGATTTGTATCTATATCCTGGACATCCAAAAGATTTATACTTTGGTATCGGAGATGTTTTATATTTCCAATGGATAAGTCCAATGGATTATTTGATATTTAAAAATACAGTCGTTCCTGCCAATATTAAACTCTGTCACATTGTAGAACCACTACATACATATATATATAGGAGAATACATTTAACAACAATTCAAAAACAATTGTCAAATATCCTATTTATTACATTTTCCAGTTAAGTTTCGTCAGGCCCTAGATTTAGGCTACCTGATTTTCTGAACAAGTCTACTGTACTGAAGTACGGCTTGTGAAATGTAAACAAACCAGGTTTTGATTGAAATACATCACTTGACTGCGACTATGCATTTGTAGTTTCTGAAAAAGTGTAATTTATTTTGTAGATTATTTTCAAGTATCATTCATATACTCTCTATAATATTGAGGCCTGGTGAGTTGGTCGGTTACGACAGAATCTGAAGTTGGCTTTCCTTTTTACATTGAGAGCTCACACTTAGAGGGACATAATATACTGGACAGATCCCGATCTGCTATAAAGATCTAGGGGCAATATCCGAAATCCTTCGCCACAACTGGCCATAAAAATCATGAAGATCCTTAATGTAATTCCTTTAATTAATATTACCTTCAACATGCACAGTTACACTGGTCCCTGAATTTTTTCAAAAACTTTCGAACTGTTGACGTAGATACTGGATACATGAAACATATCACTGCCTTTCGACCACTTAAACACACTCCATCTACACATGATATCGTCTGCTTTTTAGTTGAGACAGAACAAGTCTCTGCGGGGCCATTTTGTTTAGGTTCGATACGGCGTTATAAATAGCTCATGAGAATCCCTCATTGATTACGTCATATCTACAGTACGTGTTCAAAAGTTTTTACTACGTCATCACCATTTATTGGCATTTGCTAGCAAATGTGATCAGTTTATAATCAAACAATGAATTGACAGTTATCATTACATAATAGATGGAATTAATTAATAGGAATTTTTTTTATTAGTGGCCTGACACTGCATTTTGATTGGCTTAATACAACATATTGATATTTTTCATTAAGCCAATCAAAGACAGTAAAATCAATGAAAATAACAGTGAAAAATAAGGCTTTTATTTAATTGATAAATTCAATAAAAATGTAATACACACACACACACACACACACACACACACACACACACACACAAAGCAACACAAATCAAGATACAGTTTTCTTGACTGAGTGGTAAGAACATCGCTCTTTAAACTATGACGTAGACTGTAAGTATCTCTTGTCAGCGTTGATTAGAGTCCCACTGGAACATTATAAGTGATTTTGTAAAAACGTTTACCGGTTTATATGCGAAAAACCGGTTGTCTTTCCATTGGCACTGTGTTTTCTCAACTTTAAATTTTAAAATTCTCTCTTCTTGACCCTTGCTTTGTATACCCATGCATCAACCGCTTAGACTAAATAGACTTTTTGTTAAGAAAGGTCCTAAGTCTTAAACCTGGTCACAGTGCCACACTTTTAGGGCTCCTCATTTTCGACCATATCAGGTTCTTTCTGTATATCTCTTTAGTGGAAAGTTTGTAAAACTAAGCTACTGCCTTGTCATGTAAAATAATGTTTATGTTCTTATTTGAAAATGTGAGAATATGCCTTATGACTTACTGTATGGAAAGGTTAATAAATTGTATCAAGTTTTTATTAACCCACGACTGAGGACTGTGTGATAAAACCGATCCATAACATGAGCATTCTAGGTTTCGTTAATTTAAACATTGTTTTCTGTAATACTTAAGTTTTTCAATGCATCATTATAACCATCATATCGGGATATATATATATATATATATATATATGCCAGAATTTGGATTGTATGGGGTCAGGCAATTTATCAATGCGTGGTCGTATCCTGAAATAAATAGTTTATTAATATATTTAGATCACATGCAATCAGATGACATACCATGATATTTCCTCGTTTAGAAATACATGTTAAGAACTAAACATACAAATAATTAGCATAATTTTTGCCAGTAATAATTAATCTTCGACTGGTGTGTTGCCATCATGATGAGTTTGCAATGTCGTTCTCAAAGCGTTTTCTGAACAAAAGATATATAAAAATTTATTTACGGTACAACCACAATGGGTTCGCATTTTCCAATTCCATGGTGTAAACTATAAAAATATTTGTTGTTTAAGGGAACTGTGTATTGATAATGCCAATCTTTGCTATTGTTATTTATGGTATTGGATATAAATATCGGTATTTTCTGTAGAATTTATTTACCACACTTTGTTGTATGTTTGTGTGAATGGCGTTTTATCACATACGCAACAGTTTTCCACCTGTATAGTAGCCGCCAAAAGTTGACTAAAAGACCACCACGCAAATTTCTTGGTTCCAATGACTTAAAACCCAATGGACATTGCCAGTTATTCGAATGTTCGAATTCGGATAGCTATTATAAAACCATTGAACGTTCGATGTTTTAATTTTGATTGTGAAGTGTTTTACGCTTCACTCAACTGGCAAACGTAGCTTAGGTTGGATTGAGGGTATTCTCAAAATATCATATTAAGTTATACGCCTTAGATCATATATTGAACACAAATGTAGGAAACAAATATGTATACAAAGTATGAACAGATTGCTATTAACATTGTTCGATTCATTCCTCATATGCCTGTGTCGCATTTTAATGATACCTGGATAATGTGTAAACGAATACGACGATTAGTACAAAACATTCTACCAAGATAAATTGGCACATTTTTACAATACAACGAGTCTAAATCATATCAGAGCCAGCCTGGCTCAGTCGGTAGCGTGCTCGACTCTGGATCGTGAGGTCGGGAGTTCGAGTCCTGTCGCAGCAGGTTGGTTTCTTGTCTTTCAGATGAAACTGTAAAAACTGGAGGTCCTGTGTCACAGTGTGTGCGGGCATGTTAAAGAACCCTCACTGCTTAATGACCGTAAGTGCCGAGCATAGGCCAAAATTCGAAGCCCTTCAAGATTAATAACAATAGGTTAGAGTTTCTTCATTGTCACCAGGACTGAGTATAAAAATCATCTTCCAAACTAAATTCTGAACAAAAAACTTGCCTTCTTTCTCTATACCCGCCAATAGCAAATGTAACGCGCGTTTCTTCGAAGACGTCAAGACCAAAAGCATCGATTAATTTTCATCTTTTTCTCTTATTTCGACCAGTTTTCGTGTGGAAGGTCGGTGGTCTTTACCTGGGTTTCTCCTCCACCAATATAAACTGGATGCCATCAGATGACTGAAAGATTGTTGAGTATGGCTTAAAACAAAAAATCAAATCAAATCAAATCAAAACTCTTAATTCGATTTTCCGCATGTAAAAAAAAAACATCTTCGTCGGCTTATACCTACAGATATAAAAACAAATTATTACCATCAAAAATGATAACTTGAGACCATGGGAATGTTATTTTAGAAACAAATTATTAAAATTCAAATGTCAAATCCTATTTATGATACTTAAATTTTGCAAATAATATACTTGAGAGGTAAACAGAGAGACTAACTGCTAAGCTACTAAGATATGATTCGAGGAAATATGAGTTCTGTGTGGCTCTCATTAACACCTGCGTCAATTATTTGTAGTAAATGTTGTCAATTAAATTTAATTTCCTTGCGTTTTTCCTTGAAATTTGGTATGGGACCAGAATTAAGTTACGATTCACTAAGCAAATAAGAAAGTTATGTATCAATTAGGATTTTGAATATTCGTACTGATAAGAGTTTCAACCTCTCCTCTGAGGTTAGATTTTGTCAAAAACATAAAAACAAAAGGTTTCATATGCAACATGTGCCCTAAGGTAACAAAACAATGTATATTTGATACATACTTGTTGCAATCGATCCGACACCAAAAGTTTTGATGAATTCATTAACTGGATAGATTACATGACAGATATGTACTGGTACCAGCAGAAAAAGCCTCAAATAATATAGTTTTTATTTGTAAGACACATTACTATAATTGTTTATTAGAAGAAGTTGGGTTTAATACGAATTCTGGTAATCCGGCATACACACGTAGCTCACTTTCAAAGGACGAGATCCTTCAAAATCACGTGTCCGTATTACGCTCATTTGATATACCTACAACGAATACGGATTTCGAGCTACCATATTTATATTGGATACTTAAACTTCATAAAACCCGCTATAAACAAATATACATAGCAGGATCAAGCAAATGTTCTACCAAACCTTTATCTTTACTCCTTACCAAGATATTGACAGCCGTTAAGGAGAAACTTCAACAATACGGTCTAGTTGCTTAATTTGGAAATTGGCAACTAAGCTATACGACAAACGCGACGCTTTTGGCTTTCCCATCGTAAATTTTCCACATTTAAGTAGTAATATCCCTCAGTCACCCGCATATGGAGTTTATATTTCACAAATGATCCGATATTCCAGGGCCTGTACATCATATGAATATTTCATATACAGAGGTAAACTACTCGCTGACAAATTATTGACACAGAGATATCGAAAACCGAGTTTATTGTCAACGTTCCGCAAATTTTACGATCGGTATAATAGTCTTTTTTGCGATTACTCTCTTTGACTGAGTGAAATGTTCAGTTGCCTTTTCTTTGGCGGTTGTTGAGACGTCCGTGTATGTCCATTTTTACCGGATTTGTAATTATGCCCTGGACATTCTATTGATTTATGCTTTGCTATCTGAGATTTGTTATAGCGGTATAAATGATTCAATTGATCGAGTCTCATTTAAACATTTCGCTGACCAGTGTATTCATTCCAATGTTTAACTGTTTTAAATATTGAAGTTTTTGTTCAAGATGGTGAATTGTGTCCAACAATTGTAATATGGTTCTCACAATCTGGATATTTGATTGTGCTCGTGGCAATTTTGAACTGTTGAAGCTTGATATGCGCTACTCCATGGTACTTGATCACATTTCTTGACCTCTTAGCGGTCTGTTATAATCTGACATTTATGTAGGATTGTACATGGTCTTGCCGACACAAAAACCGGTGACGCCTAAGCAGATTAAAGCAAAAATTAGTATTTATCCAGTATTTATATAGGCGACAAGTCTGATCGAAGGCTATATAACTTACTCAGACTTATTCCTTCTCTTTTCGTGGAGACCATTGTCCCCAATATATTCTCTTATTGGCTCCTGCCTTGGACTCACCATATTTCCTCTTATCACTTGGTAAAACCTAATTTTGTTCTTTATTCCGCGACAATTCTTCTCCATGATAGGGATACTCTGCCGTTTTCGTTGTTTGAATTTTTCCCTTATCCAATCCATGTCCATTTTCTGGTTCTGATGCTATTACGTATATTTGCTACATTTCCTATTTCTCATAGCTTTTTGTTACGTTTTTTTACATTATTCTTTTGCAAGTATATGTAACAAGTTTCAAAGAAACGTTTCTGTTAGTATATACACATAGAATATGCTTAATTCCTTAATTGTAAGAGGAAGGAATCAAACGAAAATACTGTACAAACATGATATAATCAACGTTAACGTGACATTGTGGTCATTAATGTCAACTAGTAAAGAAGTTTGGATTCCTCTCTACTTAAGCGGAAATATCTTTCCATATTACAGGACAGCTATACGACAAAAATCATAAATAATTCTGCCGTAGTTGTGATGCTTGCGACTACCAAAAGGAATGTTTCGAGAAGTGCTGTAACGACAGTACATGTTGTACCGGGTCAATAAAACATGCAGTTGTTGTTTATTTCATTTCCGTTCTCATAATACCTTTATGCATATTCTATTGTGGGATTTTAAGATCAAGTAATGATCATAAATAAACATATGTTAATTATATAATTATCTGAAGTTTGTATCCACTTTTGAAATGGTGTAGTATCAGTTATGAAGTAAGACAGGAAAGAGTTATTTAGTAAATTCTTTTTCTTTAATAATATTTAATTTCATTCTCGAACATTTCTAGTATGAAACGACTAATAATTGTTGTTATAGTCATGATTTAAATTCCCTATACAAAATATATAAATAAGTAACAATCTTCCTATTAAACATTCCCCACAAAAACAGTTTTTCATGCCAGTCTTTTAATGTTTACTGTTGGCACTCGCGTGATTGCCAAAGTAGCATTTCAAATTTCCCGCAATTTCGATACAACTGCAATTTGATTGGCTAATGTTTTAAGCGCCACAGCGAACGCCAACGTATTTTGACGTCAGTCAGCTGATTCTTGTGTAAATAATGGTTGCATCAAACCGCTTCGCTGGTTCCAATGAGGAACAGCTGACAAAATCCTTAAAGACCGTAACCGTTTGTTTGTTTGTTTATTGTTGTTTAACGTCCCACTCAAGAATCTTTCACTCATATGGAGACGTCACCAATGCCGGTGAAGGGCTTCAAATTTTGGCCTATGCTCGACACCTATGGCCATTGAGCAGTGAGGGTTCTTTAACGTGCAGACACTCACTGTGACACGGGACCTCGGTTTTTACTGTCTCAGTCCGAAGGACAGGAGCGTATCCGGGTTGGTAACCATTTCACATACTTCCCTGCCCAATCCGAGGATCGAACCCGGGTCGCATTGGTGAAAAGCGAGTGCGCTAACCACTGCGCTACCCGGACACCACCGTAACCGTAAAAACACAGCAAATATTATAAAAGCCGCTGTGAAGAGCCTTGGAGATGATTTAGCATATAGTGGTACATTTCTAGATTATTTATTAGTGTACAGCGACGAAAGTTCTTAATGAAATTTTACGCTGAACTAAAAAGATATTATTTAAACATGTTTCATATAACAAAACAATTATTAACTGGTTCTGAGGGCAGCAGCAATTTTGATGGCACCCTCGCTCCTGTCTATTGTTCTCCGCTTCGCGTCGGGTAATAGTGATGACCTCAGGTGTCAACAAAATTGCTGTTGCCCTCACACCCAATCAATGATTTATAATATTGTCCTGAATCAACATATAGATCAACGAATGTGTACAAGATAGCAAATAGAAAACATTATTTTTTCTATCAGTTTGATGGACAGAAATTTAACTGATAAATACATTTTGACATATAATAGAGATGATCAAACAATAATCTTATAAGATAACATTGCTCTATATTGTGTATTATTGTATTGGTCATAGAGTTGATTTAATACAAATTGCTTAGTAATAAATTATATTTGAATATGATATTTTGAATACTTATACTAGTTATATTAGTACTTAGACAAGATTTCTCTTCTGGTCATGAATTGAAAGACAATGATGGACATCCAGTCGACAGAAAAATCTTGTATTCGAATGAACACAATACGCATGTCAGAATCGACGGATGCCAGAGTTAATTGTTCAGTTTATAATTTTTTTAAGTGTTGATATTTTCCAAAACGAACAAGGGTACTCTGATTGGTTGAAGTCTACCTTTATTTTACAGTTAGTCCCTTCCTTTGAAATTTGGAACAACAACGAAAATCTGAGAAAAGCAAAATGTTATTTTATGAAAATCTTAGACTGCAACTACTTTAGTATAAAATTATCAGCTGGTATCGAAATACCAGGTCCTAGGTTAATTTATACCCTGGGACTCAAACAGTCTCTAGAAGTGGCAACGGCATAATGGTTATAAACATTTTAAACATATTACCAAAGTTGTAATACTCAAGACGATCGTTTGTGTCAATTAAACTTCATCAGAATTTTTCAGACTGTTAGTAACAGCAGTTTCCGTCTGAAGAACAACGATTTCTCAAACGCTAACGCAATAAAGCATTAATTGAAAATGAAAAGACAACTGTGATGGTCTACACATTTGAGATACATGTATATATATATATATATATATATATATATATATATATATATATATATATATATATATATATATATATCTGTGTGTGTGTGTGTGTGTGTGTGTGTTTACTTGTTTATCTTTAGATAAACAATGACATGGGATTATTTATCCTTAAAATCATTTTGATATGTTCTGATATACTACGGGAAAAGAAATGCAATTTGTATTAATGACAAATATATCTAAACAAATAGTCAAAAACATGTTGTCATCAAGATAGTAATCTAGACAAAGTATATATCACATGTATAAATCATAGAAGAAGAGTAATATATCAACATTTAAGTAGTGACACCCACCTATCACCTTCAAATGTTGTTTATGTACCTCAAATAATCAAACATGCAAGCGCGTGCTCAACGTAAGACCATTTTATATGAAAACAGCATCTATAAATACCATTTTGTTATAAATACTTTATATTCATCAAAGGTGATTATGCAAAGTCTGTATTTAGAAGGGTGCGTGACATGATTGGTGTTTTACCTCCATTTTTTTAAACAAAGCAAATGCTTAAGACATTTTCCCAATACACCTACTGAGATTTCTAAAACCAAATACTTTCAAATATTGCTTATTCATTTCTAATGGACCTGTAATGTGCCGTCTATCAGGGAGGTATTTGACTTCGTTGATTCGAAGAGTATTAACCGTAAAGTCATTTGAGATTTAAAAATAATGCGTCATAAGTAGAATAGGTTTTAGATATGTTGATTCGTTGATATAAAATTGACGTGTGTGTAGATATGTCGGATGTTATATAGTGAACCTCGCCTAAAAAGCAACCTCGCTTTGGAGGCAACCTCGCATCTTAGACCACAAGTTTCCAATCCCCTGATAAATATTCAATAAGTACAGAACCTCTCTTAACAGACCACCTCAGTAATAAGACCACTTTGAGCCAGTCAGATAGGTGGTCTTAATAGCGAGTTTCCATTATATTTGGATGTGTTCATGAGTTTGATGTCCTTGGTTAATAATATTTTTCAATATATGTACATATCAAAACACAACTGTTGGCATGTATCCAAGTTCGAGGTGTGCGGACACACCTTTGACAATTAACAACTGCGACATCGCATGAAATAATAAAAGTAATATATTATCTGTAATTTTGTCACTAGTTTTAAGAACCTTTCTGACAAAAACATTGTTAATAGATGCTATTTCCCTGCAGGATTTTCATTAAGACCTATAATCATGATCATTATGTTTTTCAATAAGAGTCGTTCTCAACAGGCTCGATTAGATTTCTTTTCAATATCTGAAGAATTAATGTCATT
>BROG01000280.1:0-252500 GCA_030159075.1 Atrina japonica
GCGGTGTCGTATTTATGGTATATCCCACATGTCGGGAAATATAGTTGAGTTGATTGATCAAACCCGTTGGGAAAATAACATATATGTATGTCACCAATATTACTACTTTTATTTTTAATACAGTATATATCATTATTAACCACATAAACCTGTGTAACAGTATAGAAAAGAACTACAAAGGCACGATACTGTAAAACATAAATAAACGAGTGTGGTTTCAAACAGTTGTGTGGTATATGAGTTTAAATAAGACTTCCGAATCTTATCTGGAAGATTGTTTTCCCAGATTCCTTAAGTTCGTCAAATTTGAAATCTTTGTCATTTCAAGGAGATGTTGTAAGTGTAAAAACAGTAAAATTAAAAAAAGAATAAACCTTTAGATATTTCTCTAGTATTTTGAACCTTTTATTCACAGTAATAAATGAACATTTTATTGTTTAGATATGTTTCCGTTACAGTTCATGGGGTTATGCACGCATATTTTTAGTATTCAAAAAGCAAATAGAGAAATATTAAAGAAACTTAATTTAGAAGAAAGGTAAGTACAGGTTATTTACTAATACATATATCATTGATCTGATCTGTAACGTATCACTTAAATCATTGGTTTCATTTAAAGTTCATGACTCCACCGCTGTCATTTAAATACTCCAGCTCAACTAAAGTATTTTTATTTATACAATTATTTGTAAAGTCGTTTTTCTGTTGTAACTGTTGTTTTATTCTCGCTCCTTACTTTGCCAAATCATGATTTCCTATAAACACTATTGTACACAAATTGTGTATATATGTACTTCAACTGTTCTTCGATATTTCTGAAGTAATAGATCATATGCTGCTAAAATTCTATATGTTTTTCATTAATAACCTAAATTGAGTTTGAATTTTTTAACATATATAATATATATAATATATATATATATATATATATATATATATATATATATATATATATATATATATATATATATATATATATATATATATATATATATATATATATATATATATTACAGTATTAGTTTGATTGGACTCGTTCTCCAAACTTATAACGTCCTCTTCCATACATGTATAAATCACAAGTTGGTTTACAAGCTAAGTTTAAGTATTACCTAAAGTTAGTATATCCGGGTCTTAGTTTTTAAATAAAAACCTCATTTCAGTAAAAATTTCCAAAGTCCAGTGCTTGCTCGTTTAAACCCGGTACTCATGCAGTCCATTGAAATTCAACATATAAATTACATATACCTCATGTATATAGTTGTGTGAAAGGGGTAGAGATACCAACAAACAAAATTGGAGGATATATATTATAATTTTGACTAACGAATTTGTATTACAGTGATCGGAAGAATGAAGAGAAACAGCAGTTGCAGCAATTTTCAGGTGTGTATGAAATAATACTTTTTAACATGTTCAAAGACGAAAGCATATTACAATATCTCACCTACCATTATTTATCATATATATATATATATATATATATATATATATATATATATATATATATATGTGTGTGTGTGTGTGTGTGTAAGCATGTGTGTCTTATCATTGTAAATATATGACTGATAATGAATCCTGTTGCATTGACATCCTGCAGATTTACTTTAGGTAAAGGCAAACTTTCTTCAAAGCCATTGTTTACTCTGTATTGTGCACCTAGTCATTTCGTATTCCTTGTTAACTGGATTTACAACTCCCCAAAGTGTTGTTGTTATTAAAATTCTTAAAAGTGGTGTGTAACCGACACCTTGCTAAAACAGATATATATATATATATATATATATATATATATATATATATATATATATATATATATATATATATATATATATATATATATATATATATATATATTATACCATGTGGTTGCTGCCTTTATTTGCTGATTTAAATTTTTTTATTTATATCAATAAGCTCAGTAAGCTGTCTCTTATAACCGTTTCAAAACCAATTCCTAGATATGTTTTAATAATCTATGATGACCCTTTCCCGGGGGAACCGTTCTCCAATATTATTGTCTGGAGAGGTATATTATACCTCTTCAGAAAACACTATAGGAGAATGGTTCACAAGGGAAAGGGTCATGATAGATTTAGTACATCATGTGTCATGCTTTTGCTTTCAGTCTGCAAAAATAAACATTAAAATATTAAAATTACTTCAATGATTTAATGCTGTTTGGCATGGATGGCGTGGCGATGTTTCCGGTTGACGATTATAAAATATAAATGACTGAGAAAATTGAGTGAAAAGTAGCTAGAGAATAAAATTGAACCATCTATTAAAACTAGATATTTTTTTATTTATTTTCAGATTTAGAAAGAATTTTGGAACATATGGAAGATAAATGTAGAAAAAAGGATAAAATTATTCTGCAGTTGACAAGGGTAGTTGAACAGATTTACAACAAATCATTAGAAATACAACAAACCAATGAAATAGCTCCAGCCTGAAAATTAAAAAAAAATTATAACAAAGAGAAAAGATTATTTATTTATATCAATCTTAATAAGTGTTCCAAATCATAGTTGGATTCTGTAACGATAAACACACTCTGAAAAATGTTACTATAGGAAAAACAGCTGCTTTGTTTACAACATGTGCGCAGACATTTTGGACACCCAAAGTTGTGCACAGGGTAAAATGAGCACAGCGATCTGATTGGTCATTAAATGAAAAGATTAGTTTTGCCACTAGTAAGTGAAATTAAGGTGATAAAAAAGATACATGAATATTAGGGTTGACGGTTGAAAATTTAAAGGGAGAGGTCAGATGAGAATAGATATTATCCTTTGATGCGGAATACTACGAGTTGTAAACAAGAGAACATTTGAATTAGAAATGCAACGGCATCCTATACTTTTGATTGCATATTTTGTTATCAAAACTTTTTTTTATTTCAGCACAGGGTACTGATTTGACCCAGATTTAATAAACATGGGAGTGACAGTGACCTGGAGATTTGTAAATTAGCATTGAGGCCTATGGGAAATATTTGGTGGTGTCCGTCCTATAGAGAAATGCACATTTTACACATGTAGGCTGGATGAAGCCTTGAAATCGGTCATTTCTCCCACTTTTATCACCTAAATTGCAATTCATTCACTTTTATTCATACTTTTAAACATAACTGAGGGTCTCTATGAAATGGAGCACCTGTTGGGGGTCCACAAGGTGCAAAATTTATAGGTGTACTGCCTCTACACACATTATTGTGCATTTGTTGGATATCAAGATCTCTTAAATTTACCCGCATGTTTTATATTACACCAAGAACAATTTTTTGCTCATTTATTAATCAAAATTTCATCTGTACTGGGAAAATTCATGTATTACACCCCCTCCAACAAACATGCATATGTTCTTATGTCAAAATTCATATAGTTATAGCTATGCATAGTGACTAATTTTAACAAATTATTTTTGAAATGATGTTTGTAAATTTGTTGTCATTTGAATTAAAATAAGGCTTTTGTGATGTAAAGACATGTTGATCATTTTCTTTTGGGGGCAAATTTCTCTATATAAGACCATGTCAGTAGAATCGTGCAGTATATTTTGCACCTTTGGCTGTATATATGTACTGTATGTGAAGGGTAAGCACCGACTTATCTTTGAGGAAATTGCAGTAAACTACATTTTAGTATTTAAGTCTCATCAATAAAATAATATACAATGAAAACTGTAAACATAGGTTAAATACAACCCCCACACTCTTATGCTGACCTGTACAGAAGAATTTTCACACTGGGGTTAGGTCATATTTTGTTTAAATTGGGTCATAGATAATTTGTAAATAACAAAATCTTTTGGAATAGAGTTTTTTAATATTTTTACATAATCTATCAACATTTTAATCGGTAGAAGGAATTTTCAAGTTCTTAAATCCAGGAAATATTGTTCATAAGGTGGTTTTCATCTAATTATCATACTCAATTACCTGTAAAAATGATTATCAAGTATCAGTTATATTTTTGTCTGTATTTAATTATCTAATATTCATTCAAGTTGCAGGTTTTCATAAGTTTTGTAAAGTTTCAATCATGCATTTCTGTTTGAATCACTTAATTTACCCTCCCCCTTTCAGCAAATATCACTGAACACTCTCTGGGGCCATATCAGACAAAAATTAACACATGATATTGACTTTTACCACTTTTAAAACTTAGTATAATGAAAAATTATATTAAGTTTTTCATTTGAAACAGAACTAAATATGTCATCCTCTTTAAAAAGCAATTTTACTAGCATTTTGCACCCTATAAGTGTTGGTCACCTTAAATTCAGACTCAGTTATCTGCCCATTGGATATAATTAGTTACATCAAATGTATTGCAATGATCTAGACAGCTCTGCTGGCTGGGTAATGCTGGTACGATCTCTTGAGTTTAACACATATCCGTTATGATGAGAAATCTATCTGTTTCACACTGAAACTTGACTCCCTGTAGGAAAGTATATCAAAATCACGTGTATGTCTAAGATAAATAACCAAATAAGTCTTAAAATGCAACTCACTTGGATTGTTTTAATGATCAACAAAATCTTAAATAATATATATATATATATATATATATATATATATATATATATATATATATATATATATATATATATATATATATATATATATATATATCAATGTATTTGCGATTATTTTAAGTGATATAGATATATTATCGATTCATGTACATCTTGATCGACAAAATTGATACAACTATCTAAGATGGTATCTTTGATTTTTATATTGTATATACCTGAGTACAAGGCATGATGAGCCTAAACAACGACACATAACAACAATGATTTACTGATAATTTCTGGCAATTTTTGTACAAAAAGTCAATTAGTTTTTAATAAATATGACAGTTGCATAAACGTATATTTATAAAATTCAACGCGTCCTCTAGTGGCTCATTTTCAACCATCAATTTTTTATTTCATCTTAGTGGTCGTATTCCATCGACACTTTGAAACATTGTCTGCTTTTTTCAAATAACCATGCATTTTGAAATATTGTGAATTAATCATCACACTGTAGTCATGGCGAGAATTTGCATTTGGCGGGAAATGGTCGTCTGACAATAGTCTCTTGTGAACGTAGTAGTTGTTCTACAGGTCTCAGAACAAAAGTCATATCTTTAGTGTATATTATGTTTTATACTATGAAACTGTCTGAAACAGTCAACATAGTTTCAGTTAATTGGTGGGGCAAGTTTTAAATGTTGGAGGAGTTGTGCATCCGGAAAAAAAGACTGCTTGCCTTCCTGCACATAATCGGTCCATTCTGGTTTGTCGTACCTGCCCTGACTAGAGGCGAGAGACGCCTTGATGTAAATTGCGAATCTCTGTCCACTCGGACTCTGTGCAGTTTTATTTTTAAAAAAGTAGAATGTTGTGTAAAGCCTAATGCAACTTTCATCACACAAATGTTCTCGCTTCTTCATACGGGCCTTGATATCCATGGTACACTATGTTTTTATTTTCATACTTTTGGTACGGAGTCTGAAAAGGGAAAGCAAAGCAATCGTAAATATTTTTGTAAATAGGCTTTTTTCGTTTGGATAAGTAATTAACTATATATTTTATGCGTTATGGTATGTTTCAAAGCAAAAGAAAACGTTTTACTTTATCGAAAGTATACATACCAAATTATAATCCTTTGGGAGGTGTACACTTTTGTTTATAGTATAATATACATAATACAAATAGCAAAAGGAAAGGTATTTGCAGGTCCATAAGTTTGTTTATAGTATGATATACAAAGTAGAAATAGCAAAGGAAAACCCATTAGGAGGTTCATAATTTGTATATAAAATACATATTTAAACTCAAAAGTACAGATAAGAAATCATTAAAAGGTCCGATAAAAATAACTACCGACCTCGTGGAAATCCAAAGGCTGGATTGGGTGGCAAGAACAAGAGCCGAAACTTTAGGAATACCTTGTCTTATTTCTTGTACAATGGCGTTTAATATTTACGGCACAATTACGTTCTGAGCTCTGCCAGAAAATTTAGTAAATACAAATGGTTAACTTTTATTTATTTACACACTCTAGTTTAGGTATGATACTTGAAAGGCAAGTATGTAAACAGAAAATTTTTTGACATATTTTCCCAAATAAGTAAAAATGAATAAGTTCCAATGGATAAGCGAAATTTAAAGTCCATTAGCATACGACAAATTAGATATACAAAAGGTCTCAACATGAAGAACAATTGCGAATCAAAACGGGATGGGGCCAGGTGTCAACGTCCACTGTTAGCAAGCCACAGCCGGCGCAAATGTTACACGGAAACCTCTTGAGCTCGGTGAATATGTCATCAGTTAGTTGTATATTTGATTGGCGAAAGGAACTCATTGTATATGGTTGCGCTTTAGAATATTGTTTGCCATTCTTGTGAGAGGGCTTCATGACTTTCTTCATTGTTTACAAAAATATGCAATGATTGTATCATAATATCCTGAGGCTTATGTTAACCGTTTGTATATTTATCTAACAAAAATGAAACAATTTGTTCAGGTTTAATATTAATTACTTTGAAAGCATCATATCCGCCTGTTTTGGCCTTTATTGTAAAACTATAACTTTTATATTGGTTATACTATTTAGTATGATAATCGCATGTTTAAAGTATACGGATAATCCGATTTTAGTTATAATTTCTAAGTTACCACCTGCTCATACTGTGCACCTTTACATACTTGTATCATCATTATGTATAAGCAGTTAAGATACCAAAACTTAAATACAAGAAATAAAGAAAAATGTTTTGGCTTTAAAGTAAGGCACTGAGACTGTAGCAAGATACTGACATTGAAGCAAGATATTGACTCTGAAATAAAGTAATGACACTAAAGCAATTTATTAGAACTGAATTAAGATATTGACACTATAGTAATATATTGGCACTGAAGTAAAGTAATGACATTGAGGCAATATATTGACACTGAAGTAAGGTAATGACACTAAAGTAAGGTAATGACACTGAAGTAAGGTAATGACACTGAACTAAGATATAACACTGACGTAAGGTAATGACACTGAACTAAGATATAACACTGAAGTAAGGTAATGGCACTAAAGTAAGGCATTGACACTGAAATAAGATATTGGCACTGAAGTAAAGTATCGACACTGAAGTAATGCCAGATACCGATACTGAAGGCAATGACACTGAAACGAGGTATTGACATTGACGTTTAAGTAAGGTATTGAGACCGACGCAAAGTATTGACACTGAAGTAAAGTATTGAAACAGAACTAAAATATTGACACTGACGTAAGGTAATGACACTGAAGTAGGATAAGGCCACTGAAGTAAGATATCGACACTAAAGTTAGGCAATGACACAGACGCGAGGTATTGAGAAAATGTGTTCAACTCTTTAGATTTGCTTCATTGACGTAGTAACAGAGTTAACCAGTAAACAGTAGCAATGTTATGTTTACGCTTTTATTTACCGGGGTTACATCAAACATGTAAACGTGATGGAATTTGTATTTGTAGTAAATTTTCATTCAAATAAATCATCTGATTAAAGAGACCTAATATATAATATTCATTATTTACCTGTGATGACGAATAAATTTCGCCCGGTTCTGCCTCTACCTTCGGCCGTTTTATGGAAAACTGTAAGCAAATATTAAATAAATCACTACATGTATTTGAATGGCGATGCTAAGACTAACATTGAGTTCAGTTTAGACATTTCATATTTTGTTTGATTGTTGTTTTACTCCCTACCCAGACTCACTTTATGGATATTTTGACAGCTTTGGGTAAAGTGATACAAATGTTTTACTGTGCTATAGACTGACGCCAATACACAACCCACAAATTATCTAAACAAGTCACGCTTTTCAACTAATCGAGTATTGTTCTTTTGCTACTCTCAGTATCCACCGAATTAGGCACTGAACTTTCATAAGTCACATTGTTCGTTCAATTAATTAATAGACTTACATTAGTCACTGTATCAATTCGCCTGAAACTTGGCATACTGTCAATTTCTATCTCTGGAGCCTCACCAAATGTATCGTTATATGGCAGATATATTCCTGGTTTAATGACTGCGCCAGTACCAGCTCTTCCAGGTGAGTCTGTTACCTAATAAACATGCAATTACAGTGTAACTCTTGTTATTATATTATTTCATAATTATCAATCCAAGCATTTCATGCGTGTCGAATGCAGAGTATCAATTAAAAGTGTTTTCGTATAGATGCCAGGTAAAATAGCCAATATATAAAAATCTCGGGTACCAAAGTATAAATCTTTAGGATGTACACGATACATATTCAAATCTGGTGAATATCGGACTAACACAGACCTCTGGAAATGCAGAGATTGGATCAGGTACCATGGAGGAATAAGCATGGAATATTCCATATATGTATCTGTTTTTATTTCTTTTTTATTTTAACATTTAAGGAATACATGTATATAGCTTAAGCCTTTCTTTTTTATTATTTTTGTATAAATTTATTTAGTTTGCATTAAGAACAATCAGCGGACGCCGAGTTGGTGTAGTTATTTCTTATACTCATCCGTCCTTTTCAAGGATATAATTGTTTAACAGTTCAGAGAATGACATTTGTCAGTTAAAACAATACATTATGATAGACAACAAAATGATTGGAAAAAAAATCAAGAAATTATGTAAAGGAATACCTCTCTGAACACGTATCCAGGTATCACATTTGTCAGTAAATTGGTCAACGTATTGAACAATTACAAAATATCGGAAAAAATGTCTGAGCATGCTTACTCTCTAAATATGAATTAAGACAAAATCATAAAAGTTTTAACATTTGAATGGTTTATTAGTGATATGATATACAGGCCATACAGTTTAAACTGAATTGTATTTAGCCACAAATGAAAAGAATAACGATTACAATACGAGACATTAAGTCGTTGGAATTATGTGTCGGACGATTTAGGAATCAGATGAAAATTACGGTAACGCGTCAACTTTCATTCATTTGGTAGTTAATTTGACAACAATAAAAGACCTCCAACTTGATTCTGATATGAAAAAAATTACCTAAGCAAACCTTTGACCTAAACTGTACCTCCAGATACATTTATAAATCTTTACTAAGCATGATCATAATGTACTTAAAACTAAGAGAGAGAGAGAGAGACACACACACACACACAGACAGAAAGAGAGAGCACTTACCGGAACAAAAAACTGTTTATCATAAAAAGACCTTTGATACGGCGTATTCCGTGTTGAGAAACGCCCTGAAAATGTTGACCATCTCGACCCTGCGGCCGATATGTTGTTTTCCTCACAATTTCGTCGTGTTTTGTATTCGCTGAAATATGTGGATAGTCCTTAATGTAAATTAAATGACAATGTATATTCTATTTTACGTGATAACTTCCGTTGCCGATCAACATAACTGCGATTGGATAAAGTGGACAACACCTACACCTTTTAAATATTCATTAGCTACGATAAATTTCGGTCACATAAGACAACGGGTAGGAAAGTGCATGGTGATTACGAAACGTGGTTTTACGGTGATGTGACAATACAGAATGACAACATATAAATCTGACGTCATTCATACACCAGTCATCAATTAACACATATAATTCATGAAAACAGTTGAAGAATAATGATGAAAAAGTGCATATCTAAATATATCACACAAAGGTATAATATATTTTTAAATTCCATCAACAGTTGATATATTATTGGTTTTGTCGTACCCATGGAAAATGTATTAAACTGCCTTTAATCAAGTTATGTATTTTACAATGAGAATAGAACATGAACAACAAACATAAAGTAATACAGAAGAAGTGAATGTAAATCCTAGATTAATCAAAGTACTGAAAGTACTGATAAGAGTTGATGGCAATCGTAAATTTTAATGAGGTATAATACACTCAGTAAACCGAATACTTTTTAATTCGGTAAAAGTAGTTAGGTTTTACAAAAAATGTAACTTAAAATCGGGTCAGACATTTGGCCTAACGTGAGTACTGATGGCCTATTTATTATGCAAGAAACTACATAGATCAGCGATATGATTATAAAATCTTGTGCTTATAAACATTGTTTCATCGATATTAAATTTCTATGCGACAGGGCAGTATGAATCTCTAGGCCAATACGTGTACATGTAAACCATTCTCCCAACTCCAAAGACTCCCGCCGCGAGTTTTTCATCTGTAAAGATCACGTGAATGAGAAATGACGCAAATTCGATGTCCATCTTCACAGACAGATCTTACCAATGCACAGTAAGAGAAACTTGACCAAAACTCATTTGCATATTAATCGTGCGTAAGCATTGTTAACAGTCCAGTCTATCGCCTTTAATGTCAATTCTATCACAAGAGTATAATGGTAAAAAATAATTGAAAAGTAACACTCTAAAGCAAATTTATAATATCTTGAAATTCATAAAGGACGCCGAAGTCTTATGGACATATTTTTCAGCGAATTGTTACTATATTTTCGTAATTTTAAAAAGCAAAAATAAACGAATTAAAGTTTGATTGGAAATTGCAGTCTTAAAACTGAGTTTATGTTATTGAAATGCACATACATGTGAAATTTTTCGGCAATACAATGTGTTATTAACCCCATACTGCAAAATGTGCTTTGACTTATTCCCAATAAACATCTTAGCATAACATTACTGCGTTGATGTTCCATCAACTCGTAAAAAGCAAAAAGTGTCCCTTTATTATTGAAGAAGTGATATATTAATACCATCTTTGTGTTAGTCGTTGTAAATCATTTACCTCCTGGAATGTTTACGTCGTTGAACAGTGCAGGCGACAATGATAACGACGAACATCAATACAACTCCGAATATTCCGAAAGTTATTCCAATATATGCTTCCAATGTCGATGTTTTGTGCTCACATTTGGGTCCATAGTAGACAGTCAGCCAACTGGAATAGCAGCTACAAAAATACAAGAGCACTATTTAGATAAATTATGTCTGAAGCATTGCTTCAAAATATTGCTTTAACGTTGAACCTTTCATTTTTTTGCGCCCGCGCGAATGAATAATAAGAAATACTAATTCCAATGATAAGAAGATATGAACGCAAACTGGAATAAATACCTATTTGCTTCAGTGCTTGGTTGCTGTTCTGTGGTATTTGTCACCATAACATTGGGTGGAGTTCTTGTCTCTGTGGAAATTATGGGAAGATGTGTTGTGCTATGGCGTGTTACGGTTTCTGTGGACGGTTTATCCTGCGTATACGTTTGTCCAATAGTCCCTTGAGGTTCAGGTTTGTTCGAAGTTGTCTGACTAAAATATGTTTGAAGTTCTGTTGATTCGTATGAGGTAGAACCCTCTTCTGTTGATACAGTGTTGGTTTCGATATTGTTTATCTGTTTGGTTGATACAAATTCCACCTTAGTATACCCCATTGTATGAGGGGACCTTGAATATTCATCTGTAGTACCTTTTTGTTCGGCTGTTCTATTTTCCGAGGAAATAATTTTCGAAATCGTAGGAACAGAAATGGTTGAGGATTCTATTGTTTTTGAAAACTTCCCGGATGTGCTATCTGTCTCCCTTGTAATATCTATAATTCCAGTACTAGATTTACCTGCATTTGTATTAACGTTAGCTGACGGAGTAACATATCCTAATGACACAGTGTCTGAAGATGTGTTTATATAATCTGTTTCTGTTTTGGAGAATAATGTGGATAAAGGTGGAAGTGATGATGTTGTTGATGATGATGACGATGACGATGATGACGATAGAGGTAATGGTGTTGTACTTACAACGGTCTGTCCTTGTGTTACGTCAGTTGTCCTATCATTGCCTTCAACTTGTTGTTTTGATGGTGCAGTGGTTTCTAGACTCGCCGTAGTAACATTGCTAACTGGCAGCTTTTCTCCTGATGTAGATATATCTAAAGGAATTGTTGAAAAGGGGTTATCTTGCGTGACTTTATCTAAATTTGATACATTCTCAAAGCCTGTGTTAACATTACTGATTGCAGTATTTGTTTTCCCTGGATTAGGAGTTGTTTCGGCCTCTGTAGATTTCTCCTCATAATATGTTCTTCCAGGGTAAGGCGTTGAAGTTGGCGAATTGGACGAAATAACTGCTGTTCCTCTATTAACATCCGTATCTGTGGAGGTTGTTGAGCGGGAAGATGTAGTTTGTGAGTTTGTATTAACATTTGTATCTATGGAGGTTGGTAAACTAGATGAAGTAATTTGTGAGCTTATATTAACATCTGTATTTGTGGAGGTTGGCAAGCGGGACGAAGTAACTGGTGGACTTGTATTAACATCTGTATCTGTGGATGTTGTTGAGCGGGAAGATGTGATTTGTGAGCTTGTATTAACATTTATATCTGTGTAGGATGTTGAGTGGGATGAAGTAATTTGTGAGCTTGTATTAACATCTGTATCTGTGCAGCTTGTTGAGTGGGATGAAATGATTTGTGAGCTGGTAATAATATCTGTATCTGTGGAGGTTGTTGAGTGGGAGTATGTAATTTGTGACCTTGTATTAACATCTGTATCTGTGGGAGGTCCTGAGCGGGAAGATGTAATTTGTGAGCTTGTATTAACATCGGTATCCGTGGAGGTTGGTGAATGGGATGAAGTTATGTGTGATCTTGTATTAACATCTGTATCTTTGGAGGTTGTTGAGCGGGACGAAGTAACTGGTGTATTTGTATTAACATCTGTATCCGTGGAGGTTTGTGAATGGGATGAAGTAATTTGTGAGCTTGTATTAACATCTGTATCTGTAGAGGTTAGTGAATGGGATGAAGTAACTTGTGTAATTGTATTGACATCTGTATCTGTGGAAGTCGTTGAGTGCAAATTTGTTATTTGTGATCTTGTATTAACATCTGTATCTGTGAAGGTTGTAGAGCGAGAAGTAGTAATTTCTGAGCTTGTATTAACATCTGTATCTTTGGAGGTTGGTGAATTGGATGATGTAATTTGTGAGCTTGTATTAGCATCTGTATCTGTGTTGATTGTTGAATGTGATGAGGTAATTTGTGACCTTGTATTAACATCTGTATCCATGGAAGTTGGTGAATGGGATGAAACAATTTGTGGGGTTGTATCCGTGGAGGTTGGTGAATGGGATGTAGCGATTTGTGGGCTTGTATTAACATCTATATCTGTGGAGGTTGTTGAGTCAGAAGATGTAAATTGTGAGTTTATGTTAACATCTGTATCTGTTGTGATTGGCGAAAGGGCTGTAGAAACTGGTATTATTGTATTAATATCTGTATCTGTGGAGGTTGCTAAACTGGGTGAAGTAACTGGTGCACTTGTATTAAAATCTGTATTTGTGGTTATATGTGATACATTATTCATACCATTTGGTGACACTCTAGTTAACGTTTCAAACCCACTTGCACTAGTTCTCCACGTACTCGGTGTAACAATATTTCCGGCTGTTGAGGCGTTTTCGAGTGTTGACGTTTCTTGTTTATGTGTTTCAGATGATTTTGGTACATCTGTACTCATTTGTAAATTACTCGCATTGTGTGATACATTTTCAAACTCTGTTCCATTTTGCATTGGAACAAATTGTGTAATACTATTTCCGGTAGATATGTCTCTCTCTGTTGACGATGTAATTGATGTTGTTGATGACTCTTGTAAATGTAACGATGACGAAGTAATTGGTTGTTTTGTACGATGACTGTCGGTATTCAGATTTGGCGTTTGGTTGATATAGTCGGTAGCATCAGTAACGACTGCAGATTGTAGTCTAGTTATTTCTGTTGACAAGGTAACAGCTTCAGTTGAAAACCTATCTGGTGAAGTAGATGATTCATTGGAATCTGTTGTTTGTGATGAAGATATCTGTCGATTTGCATTTGGCACTTGAGAATTTTTAATGAACGCCGTTGTTGTGTTTCCAACTTCGGTGCTTAATTTAAGATAAATGGTACTTGAGGTAAACTTTGTAACACTTCCGTTCAGTAAACTGCTTTCGGTTGTCAAATGTTTTTGTGAGATTGTACCCGATGATGCTGTAACGGATAATGCTTCATTATTGTTTGTGTTTGTTATGTTTTCTGCCACGGGTTCAAGCTCGGTTGTAGTACCACTGTGTTGTTTTTCACCTTTATCAGACGTTAATGTGATGGACGTGGCAAAATCCACTGATGTCAGAGTACCTTCGGTAGCAGGGTGGCCCGTGTTGTTTGTTACGGGAGATGAAGAAATCAATGCGTCTGTACTCGCATACGTATTCGTCATAGTTAGTGGGGCGTTCGCAAGCTCGGTATTCTCCTTTACGCTTGCAGTGTGTATTTCAGTTTTAACAGAGTTTTCTGTGGATGAACTTCTCAGAATATCCGATGTCACAGTATCTATTACTGTTGAGTTTATGGGAGATAATGTGGTTGAATCCCGCGAAACGGATACTGGGGATATGGAGACCTGTGAAATGCTTTCGAAATTTGTCGCAATAATTCCAGATTGTATTTCGCTTGAACCAGTTGTTTTAGTTGACATGATAGCACTCTCAGACGACGGTAGTTTTGTTGTAGCAAATATTCCTTTAGTAAGTGATGTATGTGGCAAACTTGTCAGTAAGTCTGTGTTCATTTTTGTGAAAAAAGGAGTTGAAATCGCAGTTGTTGAAGTATCGACAAGTTTGGTGTTCGACGAAGACGATTTAGGAGAAATACTGCTGGGTGAAATGCCTTGGGTTTTAGATGACACAACGACTTTTGTTGGGAAAGATGAAGCCATTGGTGTCCCTGTACTCATGGTTTTGGAGTCCCCACTGTGCAAGATAATTTCAGAATCTGTCGTCAGATTCATCACATTTTGTAGGACGCTTTCAGACCCTGTTGTTGTTATTGTTCTGATTTCTGTTTCTTTGTCACCTTTATCAGACGTAGTTATAGACGACACAGAGAGACTTTCGGTTGTGTTCGTGTTTGTCTCTTGAGATGGATGGGATACCTCTGTTGATACGATTTGCATAATTGTTGACAAAGATGTCCTTTTAATAAAATGTGGTGATGTATTTAGGATATCAGAGTTTGTTGCAGCTGTAGTTTGCAAATCATCGCCTTTTGCCATAGTACTGGATATGACAGTTCTGGTAGCGGAAATGTGTTTGTGTGTAGATGGTTCCCGAAAATTTGTCACTGAGATGGAATTACTTGTCCCATATGTATCGTTCAAACTCTCTGATTTACTTTCTATTTTGGACGATGTTTCGATAATGTCAGGTTGTTTTTCAGTTGTCATATTTATCGATTCAAATGTTTCTGCTACATTTGTGGCTTTTGTGGAGATTGTAGGATATGTAGATAAAGATGACGTCATCGATACATTTCTTATTAACATCATGCAGATAAACAAAATCAATGATTCCACTGTCAAGCGCCCCATGCTGCCGTACCTGTGGTGAAAAAAGTCATACAAATTTGTCTGTAGTTTTACATTTCCTTCACAGATGATCATTTATTTATTTTACATAAATAAAATGCAAAGCATACGAGATATACTATATTTACTTATACGTACTTTTATCTTTTGATATTTTGTATAAAGTTTTTAATCAGCCTTTTCGAGACATAATTTATAGTTATTATCATTTTTATGACTTATCTACTGTTTCGTCAGCATTTGATTTGTACTTATGTCTTTTCAACGTTGATACAACACATTATACTTTACAATATAATATTTAATACAACATAAGATATTTCCATCTAAATATTTTGCTGAAAATATTCAGGAATTCTGATTGTATATTCATATATCATTTTAAAACCACAATAATGATGTCAAAGTTCCGGAAATTTTACGGTCGGTACAATAGTATTGTATGCGGTTACTGTGTTTCACTAAATAAAATGTTGAGTTGCATGTTCGATACCAGTTGTTGAGACGTCTTTTCCAATTGTAACGAGGATTCGTTTCTCACTTATTTCATTTGGTTTAACTGTTGACTCAAGTCGGGTGTGATCAGTCAACAGGGGATGCTAACTTCTCCATGATACCTGATCCCACCTATGGATTTCCGGAGGTCCGTGTTTGTCCACTTTTTAACCAGATTTATTTGACTATATATTCTGGACGTCCTGGAGA
Organism: Atrina japonica; assembly: GCA_030159075.1. NCBI lineage: Eukaryota > Metazoa > Mollusca > Bivalvia > Pterioida > Pinnidae > Atrina > Atrina japonica. The sequence continues at coordinate 16,096 of BROG01000280.1, forward strand.
TTTATACTTTTGTATCTGAATTTGTTTTATTGCAATGACTTTTTACGTGTTTAAAAGTACTTGTTAACTAGTCTGTATGGTATGAGCCTATTTTGATAGATTTTGACTGTGGGTACAGATATGCCGGTCAAAAGTGGACGCCAACTGCCCCATGTTATCTGACCTAACCTTTTCCGAAGGATTGTATTTGTACAATTTTCATCATTTTAATGAAATCATCTGGCGGACTTCCGAACGATTAAGATTTATGTACCTTTTCTACTTCAGATAATCTTTCAAATATATGTTGAAATTAGTTATAGCTAAAACAATAATACATAGAGTTTTAAGTTATTAATAATACTTATTTTGATTAAAAAAACTGTGTCTGTTATTGAATTCAATCCTACGATGTTGATGTATCAAGACCAAACCGTGAAATATTCATTAGAATATGTAACTCCAGATTGTACCCCCACCCCAAAACAAAAAAAGTCAAAAGAACGTTTTTTAACCGAACATTAATGAAAACTACGATCCAAAAATTATTCTTAACTTGAAAAACAGTTTGGATAATTCTGTTTTTCATTTTGTAATTTCGCACTATGAACTCGTATATCCTCATCAGTTTAAAGTTTAGTATCCTTTATGTTTATGTTCGTCTGATTTTCAATTTCGTCACTCGACAAAACCGAGTGTCCAGTATTGTCGAATTCCATCAGTTTGTAAACGAAAAACAGAATACCTGAGAGCGTATCATATTAATTTTTTGTGTTATAAAATATCTTAAACACAAATTTAAAATTAATACATGTATATTGTTTTTAATTTTCAATATAAAGATTCCTACCTGATTCTTCGTGTCCACCATTAATTTTTGTCCTAGTCAAGGGCCACACCCGTATAACCAAAGAGGTTAATCTAGAATGGGATTGCTTCCATTCACAAATCATTATAGCAAACCAAACCTATCGAGAGAGCTTTTATATAGTTTATCAGTTTTTGTTTACAATGGAAAGTTACGGGAAAGGACACGTCCATCGCATTCAATAGAACGGCACGTTTCCCAACCGTATATTTGATTCAGACAATCCCTAGGATTTACCTGTAGATTTACAGGTAGAAGGGTTAGTTAATTTAGTTTCAAATTTATGTATATATAAAGTCTTGTGTGGCAAAAAAGTCGAGGCGTCGTATACCCTCTGCACTTATTTTAATTCCATTCTACTCCTTTAGTGTATAACTTGTGATGAAACCTTGTTTCAAAGAGAAACCGATAGACGACAAAAATACATGTATACATAGTGTATATGTTACACTGCAGAGTATTATTGCAACCAGAAAGTAAACATGCAAATAATTGCTACCAGTTACGAAAAGCATAGGAAATAGTTACAAATCATTTTTTTGTCTATTCCCAATTTAAGAAAACAATTTATAACTGTATATTTTATATACAAAAGGTTTGTTTCCTGCGGATAGTCTTAAGGTTTGTTATCTCAAAAGTCAACCACTTTTTTGAAGATTAAACTTAATAATAAATTTTATACATATATATACACATATATGGTACTTATTGTACTCGTATGTCACTTAAGCAAGTTCACTGAAAAACCAACCACATGAACAATTATATGGACTATCTTTCTATTCTTATGTTAAACTTACCTAAACATTTTGTCACACACACACACACACACACAAACACACACACACGCGCGCGCACACACACATACACGCACACACACATTAAATATATATATATATATATATAACAATCACCAAAATTGTTCTTGTCTATCAGACAAACTAGTCTGCAAAACACTTATATGAATGTATATGCAATTTGACTGAATATTATGATGTATAATATGAAGCTATGTAATGTTTACAACATCTATAAAATGGAGAGGTGCCGGTAAACCAAACACATGTATTTGTTGATCTGTGATATATGAGCCCGTGACTGAGAAAAGATTTTAGGGTGAAACTGTTATTTTAATATTTTCAGAAACTTGAACATACAAGTGGAGTTTTGATATAATAATATGATGAAGAGTACAGGTGAGAGCGACTCTTTCTGTTTACGCCACCAAAATTTATTGCTTCCACCCATTTCATTGGTTATGTCGTAAGGAGCCTTTTCTCAGCCTCATGGATGTTGAATAATTTCCACACACTATCGCACATACTGAAAATCTAAGTTCTAATTTCGACAGGTTATTTCATATGATTGATTTTCACAGTGTAACATTCAAAATTTCCTTCGGAATATTTTAGCAATATTATTCTGCTAATTCTTTTATCAGTAAAGTGTCGTAGTGCTTGAGGAAAATTATAAATTAAATTCAGGTAAATGGTTGATACACGGGTATACAACTTGATAAGTGTATTTACATGTTCTGATAAATACAAAACTAGAAAACGAGAGAGAGAGAGAGAGAGAGAGAGAGAGAGAGAGAGGGGGGGGGGAGATTGACATTCTGTTTTACCTTGGTTTTAAATCAAATCTATATTCTCTAGAATTGCTTTTTGAGTTCTATTACGAAGCAGTTGATTCCTGAAACTATAGATAACGGAGAACAATTATACTTTAATTGGAACATTGTTAAACAGGAAAGTCACTTATTATAACTATTAATTTCAATGAATGTGTTACAGTATTATTAAAGGAAGTTTAAACTCCATTAATCATAACCATCCATTCTACAAAAAAAATAACATCTCATAATTTCACACACCTACAATACATGTACATGTATTGAAAACAATTTCAACAGAAATAAGTAAATTTACTCTTTTTACTTTAATATTTTCCAGAAATATCAGCGTCATAAAACATTTTTATGTGTATAGGGTATAATGTTTATAAATGGCTACAGTATATATTAATAAACAGAATACAAGCAACAAACTTATACTTACATAAAATTAAATATGTTGAAACAAATTTGTGTACTTTGTGTAGGCAAGTAAACGAATATATCTTACATCGTTTTTGGGGTTATATAAAACTTTTTTACTTTGAGGAACGTCATAGGCTGTGCGAATCAAGATTTTGTTCCTGATCATGTGTTAATTTAGGTACCACAAAGTCATGAAATAATGCAAAAAGATCAACATCTGCCAACGTATTATCTTGAAATTTGTATAACTTATCATAAAAACACTTTATTTCATTTAATCTATCCTTTTTTTATTTGTAATTTTTCATTATCATTATTTCTCAGACTTGTAATATTTTGATTCACAATTTTCTTAACGTGATAATGGATTTCTGGTGATTGTCCACAGTTCCATTGGCTGTTTTATCCTGTTTCTCTAATATATGTATATAATTGTGTCTGCGTTGTCCAATATGTTTAAAACTACGATTTAATGTTGCTTTCATTTAAAATGCCAACAACGCGATATTGTGTTACATATATATTGTCATACTACAGTTTAATTCTATGCTAAGCTTGTGTAAACATGACAGGTCAAGCGATATGAAGTTTCATTCATATTGGTTTGAAAACACCCGACACCTTGCTACTATGATATATTATTAGTTTAAAGTTTCTCAGATACTGTATCATGTAAAACTGGACACCTGTTTCCAACGCAATCTGCATAATTATGTGCAATCGAGATATTATATATATACATATATATATATATATATATATATATATATATATATATATATATATATATATATATATATATATCTATATAAATAAATAAATATATATAGATAAATAGATAGATAGATAGATAGATAGATAGATAGAAAAATAGATAGATAGATAGATAGATAGATAGATAGATAGATAGATAGATAGAAAAATAGATAGATAGATAGATAGATAGATAGATAGATAGATAGATAGATAGAAAAATAGATAGATAGATAGATAGATAGATAGATAGAAAAATAGATAGATAGATAGATAGATAGATAGATAGATAATGCATAGAATCACAAAGCATAGGATAGCAATTGAGCACTACAATAATGTCAAAACGGCTTTTAACAAAATTGCAATGAATCAAATCTAATTGTAATTTCATGACAACGTTTAATATTGCTGGATGGAATCAGTTGTCAACATGATGAGAGTGTCATGGCAGCTTTTAACATCACTGGGTAGAAGCAGGTGTCAATATGATGATAATGACATGACAACCTTTAACCTTGCTGGATGGAATCAGTTGTCAACATGATGAGAGTGTCATGACAGCTTTTAACATCACTGGGTAGAAGCAGGTGTCAATATGATGATAATGACATGACAACCTTTAACCTTGCTGGATGGAATCAGTTGTCAACATGATGAGAGTGTCATGACAGCTTTTAACATCACTGGGTAGAAGCAGGTGTCAATATGATGATAATGACATGACAACCTTTAACCTTGTTGGATGGAATCAGTTGTCATCATGATGAGACATAAGACAATCTATTACTTTTGTGAACATAGTCTTTTTCTATTTCGATACACTGAATTCGATTTTCCCGTATTTTACGGTATTTTTTATATTAGGTCGGCTGGTTCTTAAATAGTGACCTTTCGCAACCACGACATATTCCTGCTGTGATGTTAATATCAGTTTTAAGGTTACCGTAATGCCGTTTTGATCAACGTTGTCGTGATAATATCGTCATGCGAACCATGACCCCATGCATTTGTTAAAACAGTCATGATATCAATGTCATACAGAACATTCATTGTAAATGTTAAAAGCATCATGACATTATTGTCATGCAGAATTCTAATTTCATACTGTGATGTTAAACGCAATCGTACGGAAGCCCATTGGTGCCAAATGTAATATGTAAAAAAAATAAAATATTGTGTATATACGCAATACTTTTGCGAATACACGCAATAAATATTGAGAATATACGCAATAAATATTACGAATATACGCAATACTTCATTTTGTTAATTTCAATTTTTAGACTAACACGGGTATGCGTGGGCTTGTTGTTTTGTATTGGTCTTGTGCATCCTGTCAACATTTTCCCACTTAGAGGGAGGTGTGGCATGCCAAAATCACAATAAGGGATTAAACTTAGTTATTCTCTTGTCACAATTCAACCTACTTTTTCTTAGTAATCCACATTAAACGGAGAAAAACTAGTTTTAACTCCACAAAAAAAAATAGTTAAACCTAGTTTTTCTCGTTATTTATTAGTATTTTGTAAATGAGAATAAGTTATATTTTGTAAGTATTTTTAACTTTAAAGTTTATTTCTATAAAATCAACTTCCCAACTATAAAATTACTGCAAGGATGATCATTCGTGAAAAGTATAACATCCGTTTCTCGTCGCTGTTCAATTTATCGCAGTTTATCTCAGTTAAACCTAGTTTTTCTCCAGTGAACGTTGGTTGCTGAGAAAAACTAAGTTTAACTGGAGAAAAACTAGGTTACACGTCATAATATGTTAAGTCTAGTTTTATTTGTGATGAACCTAGTTTTTCTCAGTTAAACCTAGTATTTCTTCAATTAATCGTAGTTTTTCTTATATAGCACATTAATTAGAAAAAAGATAGGTTTAACTTAGAAAAACTATAATTAACTGCACCGAAATCACATTGATACTCATTAATGTTATTATGGCAGAATTAAACCTATTCTTCTCATTTAAACTATGTTGTTCTCGAGAAAATCTAGGTTTAACTCGTTTTTTGTGATTTTAATGCAGTTAAATGTAGTTTTTGTCCATTTAATCTGTGACAAGAGAAAAACTAAATTTAACCCCTTAAGTTGATTTTAGCATGCCACATCTCCATCTAAGTGGGGAAATGTTAACAGGATGTACACGAGCAATGCAAAACAGCAACCCCTTTTAGTCTAAAAATAGAAATTAACAAAAATGATGTATTGCGTATATTGGCATAAGAATTGCGTATGTACTCAATATTTTCTTTTCTTTTACATATTATATTTGGCAGCAATGGGCTTCCGTACAATCGTGATATTGTTGTCGTCATTCAGAAATTTGATTCCCTGCTGCGATATTGAAAGCAGTCGTAATATTATAGTCATGTGTGCGTGCCATCGTTATAAAACCACAGTCCGCTGTGCTCTTTCCTCGCCACTGTTTCATGTGACCGAAATCACTCGTGCATGTTTTTATTATTCATGAATCCTCAGCCAATGAGAGTGAACGGTGCTCACATTCATTAACCAATCAGATTGAGGCTTCTAAACAATTTAAGAATTTTACTAGATCGACAGATGATCAGATATGCTTGGTGGTTAATACATGATAAATGATAGAAATATGTGTACATGTTCTTCTATGTATATATTGTTTCGACACAAGTACGTTGCCGTAAATTTTATTTACATTTGAATTTATGGACGGAATAGTTGATACAACATGATACAAAACATTTAAGAATTACGAATATATACATATCATACAAATAGGTCACTGTTCTTACTGGTTTATAACCTTTCCAACCATTCACAATCATTAAAACACATCATACACAGTACAGCGATCGTCTGCATTCTAAAAAAAAAACTTCGCTTGTCTACTTTGCAAATGTCTCAACAACAACAACAATGACGAAAAGTAACAATTTTCCAAATACGCGGCAAATATGATGAAATCATGTTTTTATGCTAGTTTGTAATTAGTATTGCGTTTAAATTGGACAATGAATACACATATATGGTGAGATTATGTTTCAATGTTGTTTGTAATTTATAGAGAGTTAATGCTAGTGAACGATTGTCGACAACTGCTTGTGATTCACTTGTCTAAGTTAGAATGTTGTTCTGACGTCATCCATTCCATATCTTTTAGGACCTTCAATGTGGTATTTGTCCTGAAAAAATAGTCAACGAATAGACTCAGTTAACACAACAATCTTAACAAACACATACAAAGATGCGACATTATAGTCTTAGTCAGCGTAAGCCGGTAAGGTGAAGGTGAAAACCAGGTTATAATGTATCCGGAAAGGAAACACCGGTCTTCCGTAAGTAAACTGGGTAACTGTCTCATATAATCTGGTTATATACCGCGGGACGAATTGTCAGACTCCCTGGTTTTCAGCGTTATGTTTTAACCATACAACCACAGGGGCCCAGTCTGTATGAATAATAGCAAGATACTTTTGAGTAAATAATTACAAGAATTCCTTAACTATCTGTTCAAATGGACGTATTGCTAAACGTTTTGTTTTGAAGAGGTATACCAAATTATGATTATACAAGTTGACTTTGGAAAAGTAAAAAATACAAAATACCTGTTTGTTGTGTAAATATGACTGTCGTGCTCTGTATGGGGAGTCATAATCCTCATTTGGCTCGTTGTAGATATTTGGTCTTTTAATCGAATACTAAATCAAGAAAAATAATTTACATGTAAGGCAATGAGTCATATATGACTCATCACTGAAAATGTTATTACGTGCGCAGGTAATGTTTCAACTATATAAACATTGATGTTATTGGTTGAAAATATACTTTTTTATTGGTCTTCATCTTATCGATTTCAATTAATTATGCTGAATCGCATGTCATTAAAATTCGTGAGCAAATTAAGACTCTGTACCCTGTAGTGGTACTTGCCAGAAAAATACTAAGTCTTAATTTGAGTACCAAATTAAGCCCTCGGAGTAGTTTCTTGATAAGTGAAAAGAGTAAATAATACGACTACGATTTTAATGAGACCTATGTTGTTTAGTCCATTCCATATAAATGGTTGTGTACTTATTACGTTGTATAAGCAATGTTTTGTTTAAAATTGACAGAAAATTAACAATTGTCAATTTTAGCTTGCCTGTTCGAGCTGTGTTAAGCTTTTTGTTTAAGTCCATTGAGAGCAAAGTACTGCAGCTATAGCCATGATACTTCACATGCACATTGTCTAGGGTCATTACTCAGCAATGCAGTGGGATTCTGGTTGCTGTGGCCTAATTTTGATCCAAAATTATCCTGGACATAGTCATTTACTATATGAATAGTCCTGCAATAAGCTTTTAGTTTTAAGTCCATTGAAGACAAAGTACTGCAGCTACAGCCATGAAACCCCACATGCACATTGTCTAGGATCATTACTCAACAATGCAGGGAAGGCGGTACAACAAGCATAAAACAGGCGAGCTATATGGTCTGCCTTCACAACCATCTATTTTTGTGTAACAGTACTCACATCACAACTACTGTCGATATTCAAAAACGAAGGTGTCTGACCAACACTGGATTCAAATGAAGAGGTTTTTGTTTCATCTTCAGGTAGGTACATCTCGGATGGCACGAGACTTCGCTTTACGTTTCCAAATGGTTCATATGCCTTTAAAAGAAAATCCAAATGTACAGTGTATTTCAAGTTTTGTATCATCATGTTCAAATATCATATCTGTGCTGCTACCATCTGTCAGTTTTCAGGACCATATTCTTTTTGAATTACCTTTATCATTTCCACTTTCTTTTTAATTTCATAACAATCAGGAAAACTTTACTTCAGTTATAAATTTTAATTGTTAAAGTCCGGATAACAAAATCATTTTCAAAATATTGAATAATACTAAAATATTTATATTTAATGGTAAAACATGTTTTAATTTTCTTCACATCGACATCTTAAGCACTAAAAGGGGCATTAGCTGTGTTTACCCAAAATTCATTTTTGTCCACTTTTACTACCTGTACTTGTACAATAACAAATAAGAGCTATACACAGGCATAAAAAATCTTACTTTCCTATATATTTTGTGAAAATAAGGTCAGCTCTGGTATGGTATTCATATACAAATAGTAAGACTGAGTTTATCAAAATTAATGCAAGTGAAAAAGTGCTAAACGTGGGTTTCTCAAGCATTTTTCACAAAATTTAGATTAAAATTTTAGAATTTTGATTCCTGTGAAATATATTTTTTTTAATTATTATCTATCAATCTAAGATGTTGAAAAGAATATATAAAAAGAGTTAAAGGCCCTGTTTAAGTTTTAATGCAAAGTATTTCGTGACTAGAAAATTATTACGTGACTGGTTCCTTTAATTTGTCGAACATCTCTCTCAAGCATTTTTCACAAAATTTAGATTAAAATTATAGAATTTTGATTCCTGTGAAATATATTTTTTTTAATTATTATCTATTAATCTAAGATGTTAAAAAGGATATAAAAAAGAGTTAAAGGCCCTTTTAAGTTATAATGCAAAGTATTTCGTGACTAGAAATTATTACGTGACTGGTTCCTTTAATTAGTCGAACATCTACTGAGATGTATTGAGTAGAAACAATGTAAAAGTACCACTTAAATCAGTTCAAACTTGTTAGCGATATTAATACAAACCAACTAGTATTTATGGTGTATAAGTATATTTTTATATTTCACTATATATGGAAAATGTTACTTTACCTGGTTTACATGTCCTGAGGTTTTTTCGTATCTATGCGGTACATCTCTGTATTCTTTGTCCGACCATCGGTATGTTAAATCTTGCATCTTCACCTCATTATCACAGTCTTTGAGTAAGTGTTTTGCAGATCTACCAATACATAATGAACAACAGGTAGAGGTGGAATAAACTATACAATTAAATACGACTTTATTGTTTCTATAGACAAGATTGTCGTAGGAAAACTGCAAAGCAGGAAACAATGTAAATATGATAAATACCGATATTGATAACTGTTCAAATTCTTAAAGTGTTCTTTCTCCGAATTTCATACATATTTATTTAATTATTTTTCTTTAGTAAAATATTTCTTTTATCTGAGAATGATTACTCATTGTATTGTTTAAAAGACTTCATTGTTCGGAATTACAACGCATGGGGTGAACCCTTGCCGGACGCTTTGTGGAATATTATCCCGTTCGTAACGCTTTGTGGGGTTTTAACCCGTCCAAGACACTTTTTGACGTGTTATCCTGTCCACGACAATTTGTGAGGTGTTATACTGTCCATGATGCTATGTGACTTGTTATCCCGCCCATGATGCTTTGTAAGTTGTTTCCCCGCCAATGACGCTTATCATAAGTTATATAAATCAATGTATTTAGTGTCGTATTACAGGTTCTATAGTACTTTATATTTGTTTAAAGTTGATGAGTTAATATTAATCCCATAGTGTCATAACCAAAAACTTAAAATCAAGCGAAAATAAAATATTGACCTCACACATAATCAATCACTGAGGTCAACATTTCATTTTCGCTTAATTTAAAGGTTTTGGTTTTGAGAAGAACTGTTGTGTTAAAGATATCCTTATACTACAGGTACATAAAATAAAGATAATTTAAACGTAATTAACTTTACGCCCTAATTGTAAAAGCCAAAGCAAATACCTTGAATAAGAACTTTCTTTCCTGTTTCTCCTTATATAACAGCAAAAGCAAACTATGATGATCATAACAATTGCTCCTCCGATTCCAAAAGAAAGTCCGAGTATGTATTCTAATCTTCCACTCTCCTGTTCGCAGCGAGGTCCATAATACACAGTCAGTGTACTGGATTTACATCTAAATTGAAAATTAACATTTAAATACATAGAAAATTAATCCAGAAAACACATCAGGGCGGCGAATCATAAATACTTGTAAATCGCTAATCAGTAAAATGACTACAACATTCTACTTACTTTTCGTTCAAATCGTGTACATGTTTTAAGCCACACTGACGTATTTTTCAGTTATATGGTGGCGGCCAGTTTTAATGTTTGAGACCCGGTTACAATGTACTTTGGAAGAGGCCCCTGGCCCTCCGCATGTAGATTGGCGTTCACTTTCACTTTACTGGAGTTGAGTCCAGCAGTACTCGGACTACAGCTGATTAGAGGGGAGAGTCTTCATAGGTCAAAATACTATGCTGTAATCACTCTGCCTCGGTAGAAATAATCATACAGTTACCGAATTCAGACTATTTAAGAAAACGATTGGACGGTCTTCGTTTATATGCTTGACACAGTTTAGAAAGATTATAATTTTAGTAACGCAATTCCCTCAAATACCCTACTACCAGTATCACGTAAGCGATACAGGAAATTCATAATTTCAAGATACATCGATCAGTAAAATCTTAATCAATGTGACCTTTCCTCTGTCAAAAGTGTAAATTATAGATTACAGGCATCAAATGGGTTTTAGTTTTAGATCGGGATAATTGTATACCTTGTATACAGGGAAACATCACACTAAATTGTTATAACTTAATTTTCGGGTCTATGTAAATTACCTGAACATACCTGCAATGCAATTTTTCCACAATTAAATCAAAATAACAAACGCCATTTCCCCCGCAATGGTCCTCCGACATATCACATTTATGTACGCAGACACCAGACCTAGAGCATGTGTGACTTTTAAGACAAATCCCTTCATTGCATACTATCTTCGCAATTTTGCCATCTATAATGATTAATACGAATAGAAAGATATTTAAATAAACACTTTAAACCAAAATCATAATCTGAACAAATAATGTCTGTTGGACGACTTTTACACATTTCGTAACTATAATCATTTACCCTGAAGTTTTAGGAGTTAAAACATTGTCCAGACATGTACGTACACTGATTATTTAAAACAGTGATAGGGAAATTTGTAATATTAAGATTAACTAAAAAAAGTCTCACCGTCAAGTTGCTGCTCTATCGTTTCTGTAATATTCCCAGAGGTGTCTTCAGCGAACCAGGAATTACTTATATTTATTTTTGTTAAGTTTGATTTCACATTCCCTATCACGTATTTTCGAAATTCTGTAACATCCTGCATCGGGTTAATACCTAGGTTTTTGAATTTCACTGTGTTATTAAGTTCAGTAATTACAGAACCATTACTGTAAAGTAAATGATAACAAGAATGAATGCCATGTAATAATGAGCAGACATATACATATATAAACAATAACAATTACCTTACTAATACACGCATATATAATTTATATACAGGCACACCTCTATTAAACAACTAATTCGGAGATAAATGAAAAGAGAGCAGTCGCTGTATAACTGAGGTCTGCTAAATCATGTAATCGGGAACGAAGATACACAGGTCCCATTTCCTCCATTTTTTTTTTATTTTGACGCCTTTCCAGGGCCCATCCAGTCGAGAGCCAATCGAGAACATTTTCGAGGTTCGCCGCCGGTCGGTGTCAGGTGTGGTCGCCGCTATGTCGCTAGGTGGTTGATTTAATAAATGAATTTTTCCCCGAGAATCGCGGGAGAGGGTTGAGAAAAATTGATAAATGGCTTAAGGAAATACTTGCCAAGCCATAAATCATGACAGTTCTGTCAACAATAAAATCCCTTTATAGGAGGGGGTCTGGTCGATGAAAAAAATATCTTCGAAACCGTTTCGAACTACATGCGAGGGACGACGAGAGAAGAAGAGATCAAGAAAGATTTATATTTGATAAGACCCAAATTTGGTCGAGTGATAAACGAACTGAAAGAACGAGACGAGGGGATGGCTCGAGGTTTGACAAAAATCGTCCATTAAGAGAACGAATCGCGAATTTATTCAGAGAGCAATGAGTCACGATTTTTTCTTCTTTAACTGCCCTTGGAATTAGGACTGGATTTTTAGTGGAATTACTAATGCCAGGAACGACGGTCAATCCACCCTTCCCTCCACCACCACCATCGCCACCATCAGACCGATGGGGGTTGAAAGAACGGTGAAAAAATAGTTGGATGTGATCGGAAAACTCTTGGCGAAGCTGGTTTCCAAATTCGGGGCCGCCCTGCCAGGCCGTAATCCCTTCGTCCAATTTATCGTCTACAGTAGCGTTACGACGTTCGAAGGTAGAAGAGCTTTAATTTTTTTTGGTTTTTTTTTGGGGGGGGGGATTTATTCCTTATTTTGACCGATTTTTGCGTTGTTGGGAACGATGACAATTTCGTTCTTTTAGTTGTCGACACGGGTTCCTATCTTCAACTCCATGTTGCTGGGAGACATATACAAGCCTTTTAAAATACGTAGTCGTCTTTGCTTTTTGTGAAATTCAATGTTTTTTTCGTATCGATCGATATCGGTAGAAAGTCTACAGGTCGATTAATAGCGTCTTCCACGAGGATTAAAAATTTTACTTGAGCGTCGAGACCGGCAGCGGTGTCACCTACTATGGAAGATCGTGTTTCAGCCTGAACACCTAGACCGACCCACACATAAGTCCTTATCGATTCATCGATTCTTACTGCACCCCGCAAAGTATACCAATCGATTGATTTGTTGAAGATGAAAGTCGACTACTTCTTTTTATAGATTCCGATGATGGTTCCCTTAATCTTCCAATCAGTCTCTGGGGGTACCCCAAACTCTCTACTAATTCTTTTGTAGGCGGTTTTATCGACGTTGTTTTCTTATAGATTAAAATCAGGGTCGCTGGGCAGGGGGGGGGGGGTAGGGCATCTCCTTCAAAATTCTACGTGAAAATAATCGGTCTCCGAGACGTAGGCCTCGAAAGACGATAAATTAAATCTTTTTCGGAATATTTAACCCTATCGGGTGCGTCGTTTTCATGAAATTCGACATTTTTAATTATGTCCTTATTAAAAATTGTATCATTTAATAACGAATATCGGGGAGCCTGTAAAATTGACGTGATACATCGATAACACCAACGGCGAATGGCAAGTGGGTGTGAAATCCATCCATCTGTAGAATGGGCTTTATAACATAAAAAAGGACATCTTATTAGGTTACGGGAAAATTGGAGAACACTAACGATCCGCTCATCAAAGCGGGCTACTATACCTACAACGATATTAAAAATCTAAAATTTCTAAAAATACCCACAAAGTGGTTCTCGACAACAATAATTCCAAATTAAGAATTTACATGAAACCCCGAGATCGTCTTTGGCTTCATCCCGAACTGACTATCATGTTAGGATTTCCCGGAGAATGGGCGAAAAACCCCGGACTGACGGACATCGAATCACCAAACCACATAGATTTAGCCTTTAAAGCTGGTAATTTTTCATTACAAAGACGCCGAGACCGGGTGTTTTTACGACGGGCAACCCAGCACCATCGTCAAGAGTATACCGTGTCCAAAAGCTAAATTTTTCGAGTTATGCCGCGTTGATTTCGAACGACCGGAATTCATCTAGTTAAAACGAGATATAATTACAGAACTAAGTTTGGAGGTTAAAAACGAAAACGAGGAGGCGATCGACAACCACGACTATCCGATTCACGCGGTTTTAGAATTTAAAAAAATGTAAAATAAAATAATATCATGTCGATGTCGGGGTAATTTTTACGAAGACGAGGAAGAAGAAGAATTCAGTGAAGAACTCAGGGAAGAGCTCCGAGAGGATATAAATTATCTCCTGATAATGAGAAGAATAAACCATACATTTCAGATGGAATGTCGAAAAGGAAAAAAAAGTCGCCAGGATATATGATATTTTCCCCGGGTCATTTAATAAAATTGGGATTGGTGGGCGCATTGGACGTGACTTTAAAATTGAAAAAAAAATTGAAAAATCTAGTTAAACGTCATCATCCTCGGATGTTATAACGATTAATCCACCTTTAGAAGTGCGAGAGTGAGACGTCATAGATTTTGTAGGTAATAAAACTTCTAAAAATGGAAGTATCAGCGGATTAATCGCTATAAATTAAAAATAAAAATAAATAAATAAAAAAAGATGAGCAAATAGAATATATATCCCAAACTCGAATCCTCACACGAGGAGATCAAGGTCGATGGCGGTCAGAATTATAGACTGCAAAGGGTCGGTGAAATAGAAGTAAATTTTAGAAGAGAGATCGAAACTCGTCGATCTTTGTATAAAAAATATAAAAGAAGATTGAATGCTACAGATGGCGTGGACACTTCATTGATCTCTGGAGGGATCATCGCGGAATTGGTGGAATTGGTGGAATTGGCTTTGCGATCCCCATGGCCTCCCCCCCTACAGCTCGTGACCATAATTTGTGGAAGCGTTGGAATCACCCTAAAAAGGATTCGACGACTCATGTCCGCAAAAATGAGGAAGCACGATTCCCTGAGAAACCTAACCAAATCGAAACTGAACAACATTCAAGATTTGTTCAGTAGAGAGACGAGGGACGGACAAATTTCGGAGACCGAATTTCAACAAATTTCGGACGAGCTAGAAAAATATTGGGCCATGAAAAAGGAAATTAATCGCAAACCCGAAGTGAAAAAAAGGGCGATCCCAAGATGCAAACACAAGTAGAGGACTCGGAGTATATCAGGAAGCAATTTGAAGACATCCTAAAACGCGTTTCAAAGTAAAATTTTATATTGTATGGTAGATTTATAAACATAAAAATGTTTATAATATAAAAACCTCAGATACCAAAGTGTAAATCAATAGAATGTCCAGGACATAGATACAAATCCGATAAAAAAAATGGGCAAACACGGACCTCTGGAAACCAAGAGGTGGGATCAGGTGCCATGGAGGAGTAAGCATCCCCTGTCGACCGGTCACACCCGCCGTGAGTCCACAGTCAAGTCCAGTGAAACACGTGAGGAGTGTATCCTCGCCACAATTGGTACAGACGTCTCAACAACCGCCAACGAAAAGGCAACTCAACATTTCACTTAGTGAAACAGAGTAGCCACAAATAAGACTATTATACCGACCGTAAAACTTGCGGAACGTTGACATTAAACGCGGTTTTCGATATCCCTGTGTCAATAATTTGTCAGTGAGTAGTTTACCTCTGTATATGAAATCTTCATATGTTGTGCACGCCCTGGCATATCGGATCATTTGTGAAATATAATTCCATATGCAGGTGACTGAGGTATACTACTACTTAAATGTGGAAAATTTACGATGGGAAAGCCGAAATCGTCGCGTTTATCGTATAGCTTCGTTGCTAATTTCCCGTCTGTGTTTATGTTAAGTAAAATGTCCAAGTATGAAGCGTGTGTGCTTGATTCTGTTGTATCTTTCATTTCTAGTTCTCTGGGATATACCGCATTGACATATGTATGAAAATTGTCATTACTAATTGACAAAACGTCGTCGATATATCTAAATGTCAAATTAAAAGACACTGCTAGCTTTTTCTTCTTTTGATTCAGCAGTTTCTGAATGAAGTCTGCTTCGTATGAATAAAGGAACAGGTCGGCCAATAAAGGAGCACAATTGGTTCCCATTGGAATGCCGACAGTTTGGGACGTCGTCCATTCTCCGCATTCCACGCAGAATTTCATCCGTTTTGTTTTTTAATGTAATGGTGATGATGGTGACAATAGATGATCAAGGGTTTTGCATTATTTTCACAGGGAAAATTTCTCCTCAACACTGGCATCTGATACATGAGGTTTTGCCCTCCTTTGAGATGAGGCAAAATTATTAGTTCTTTCTCATTAATGCTCTTCGAAAATAATTTATCAATATCTAAGTACATTTTTTCTTAAGTATGTAATACTTTCACTTCCTTTACATCAAAGTGTCTTTTTCCTTTAAGTCGGCGTCCTCTTCCTTCTCCTCCGATTTGCTGCCGGTTCCGAAATCCAAATCGGGACTCACCACAGGTACGAACGAGGGAGAATGAGTTATCTTTTTCACGACGACTGCTTCGGTGAGCTTAACTTGGATGGACTCGATGGACGCACCGACGAAGACGCTTTCAATTTTTAAACCTCCGATGACTCGACACTTTTGTTTCACGTAATCCCCTGCACTGGTCTTGACGCAACCAAGCTTCACGTCCTTGTTCGCGTAATTCTTAGTCTTTTTTCTGTAAAATTCGAAACTATATCCATCTTATTCTGTGTCGTCTCTTCCGTGTACAACTTCGCGTAGACGACTGGGAGAGCGTTCTGTTTGGAGGTATTATACTTTAAAATATTAAGATTTTCTAGATGGATCGGTTTCCTCCTCACGCCGTCTTTTAATTGAGGAGCGAGGTCGTCGATTGTCGATCGAATGAATTGGGTGATTTTTCTCATCATCTCGATAAATTTTTCCTCTTCGTCGCTCTTATCCTCGCGTTCATCGAAACACACGAAGGGCATGGAATAACCGTTCAACTTGTTCGTGAGCGGATCTCGTTTTATAAAGACGCCGAACGAAAATAATTTGGGAGCTCTCACGAAAAGAGGTGCCACGCCCTTGGAATAAGCGTATAGAATGGGTATCTTTTGATAGGCAACGGGTTTGGTCGTTGAATAAATATTTCCCACCGATAATTTAGTTTCGTCAAAATTCTCGATTGTCACGTATGCCATTTTTATTTGAGACGAGAGTTTCCTGAAGTCATTTCGATTTTTTAGAAAAACATGGATCATCATCACTCAACATAAAAGTGTCTTCACTCTCAGAATCGGCGGGGACATGCTTCCAATTTTCTATTGCGGTATATAAACGCATATACGATTCTCGTTTTCCACACAACTTCCTAAATCGTTTTGAAGATGTGGTACCACAATCCACCATGGCTGCCAGTCCCAGTCCCACTCCATCCCCTCCTCATCGCCTAAATAGTCAAAAAACCAATCAAAAACGGTAGAAACCATTGTTTTATTGGTTTTATTATGTTTACTATTTCATCTTCAATACAATAATTCAAGCTATCAAAGAAAAAATCTTTCATCAACTTCTTTACATAATATCCGTTTTCTGGATATTTTATAAAAATAACCGTTAAGATTCTACGATGCATTTTCCAATAGAGACTGGGGGTGGATGACCTAGCGTAATGAGGACATTCAATACACTATGATATTCATCTTTATCGCCTTCGCATATCTTTTGACACTCGGCAATCACATTCTCCTCGAGACGTTCTTCTTTCGTCAACAATCTTTCCACTTCCGTCCAATCCACTTTTTGAGGGGTTCGCTAGTTTGTGAAATAGGCATCTTTTTTATAGCATTTATCCTTATTATAACAATCAGTCTAAAAATATGGTCGCACACCAACACTACCCTCTCACGCGATTCTCGGGGAAAAAATTGTTTATTAAATCAACCACCTAGCGACATAGCGGCGACCACACCTGGCACCGACCGGCGGCGAACCTCGAAAATGTTCTCGAAAGTGTTCTCGACTGACTTTCGACTGGCTCTAAACTGGATGGGCCCTGGAGGGGGCCAAAATATAAAAAATGGAGGAAAAGGGACCTATAAGGGAACTATAACCCCAATTTTCTGACGCAGTGAGAGGGGGTACCAAAAATGAGGTAATTTTTCTAACACAGTGAGGGGAATTGAGGAGGCTGCGTTAATACGCTTATTTCACATTATACACATGTATAATTATATCAATGTTCAAGTGTACTGTATTCATACATAGATAAATAATGACAATTATAAGTCAAGAATATGCATATAAGGCAATGATGTCATCGTGTTTTATATGTTTACTGTGATTATGCTGTTTCCGAATAATCCGTTTTGACTTTTGATTTGAACTTTTCAAGCCATTATGCCTGTTATTTTGATGAAGAAATTGGAATCGGGATCAGAATGTAGTGGCCACTCAAGTAAGAAAGGTAAACGGCCCAATTAATGTTCAATATATACTGATGTACATCGAACAGATGATGATTTATGACATTATTTCGGAATACTCTAATGTATTATATTGTGGAAAAGATGTATATTGATATTAATGGCTGCATTATTTTCGCATGCTACAGATAAAACAAAAAATCAAAACGCCTCTCACTCAAACCAAACGCTCCCAGGAATATGTCTTTGCTCACCTGGCCTAAAGTTGGCAGAACAATACAGAAATTGTTGGCATGACTTATTACCCAGTTTTCTAGTGACCACGCGGCTCACTTCGGAATCGGAAAATCTTCGACATTTTGAATGCAAGGAAATCATAGTATATAATGAAGGATTCAATGGCTGAAATAAGTTGTCTAATAAATAAAATATGGTAAGGGTGGTGGTTTGCAGTGTTAAAATAATGTCCGTTGTGGAGGGAATTCCTGCGTGTACGCCAATGACGTCAGTTGTGGAAGGTTCCAATTATTAACAGGTACACAATGTAATATTGATTGCAAAAGCAGTCTTAACATGCTTCTTCAATTAAAAAAGTTTAGATAACGAAAGAAGTTAATTTATATATAAATCATGTTTCACATAATTGACGACTTCTTTTAAACACGAAGTGTGACTGTGATGAATAAATAATAATAAAAGAATTGTCATTCATTCCCCTCTTAACTTGTTGAAATGTACTGTTCTAAATATGGCACCAACACTTGGATGTTGATATAGTATGGTAAAATGCCTACCAAAATCTATTTCTGGGGAAATCGGAGGCTTGCTTTTAAAAATCGGGGACTGTGTGCTGCATTATTTATTAAATAACTTTCTTAATTGGGGTGGGTGGAACCTATGTCATAGGTGATATAATTAAAGAATTGTGGACAATTTCCCGATTTCCGATGTGAGCCACGCGGACAGTAGGTCAGTATCCTGTAAGGAAGACTTATAGCATGTTTGATTTCAGAAGTCCACATGATCCAAATGTTCCGTTTAGCTAAAACGAGCGGAAGGGCAAATTTGTACAATCGGGACTTGTAAAAGAAAATCAACCTACCTTATATCAGTTACAGATATCTTAACGTCACTACTGTATACACCAAATATATATAACTCGACCTATAAAAAAATTAGACAGAATAAATAATTTTAAAAATATCTATGAATATGTAAATGATATTAGAATTTTATTTCCATCCTTAAAAATATTTTGAAACACATTAATGTTCGAAATTTTTGGAGTTCAATAGATTGACAGCAAAGCTACATTCATTCCAACAGGTGTTTACATTGGATGTGCTGATTTTAAAGATATATTTATATTTTTAAGACGCTATACATGTTCGCGTATATAAATCTGCATTCGAAGACTAACATGTAATTCGAAGATTTTCATTTTATCCATATATAATATTATGGCGAGTTAAAATATTAGATACCAAAACATAGCGACATTAAAATTGATTCAGTGACAAGATTACCAAGTGAGTGATTAATCACGTAAAGCCTGTCTTTCCGGAAAAGTAAGTAGAATCGTCTGTATGATAATCAAAAGGTAACGCTGCCCCCCCCCCCCCAAGTTATGTGAATTTCACTTGAGCCTAAACTGGTTAACCGTGAAGTACACATAGAACATATAAGGTCAACAGGGCAATCAGTTCATTTAGGAATTAAATAATATATTTGGGGGTTCCAGCGCTATTGGCTACCGGCGTGAGTGTTTGTGAATTCGAATGTCTGACATTTATTATACGGGTTAACTGCACTGTAAACTAGTCATTTGTTCATTGCATCATTTGGCGGATGACGATATCCTGGTGTTGGCATTACAAAAGAAATTAATATGTGAGGAAATCTGGATATTTTATAGCCATATGCGGGGATAACGCTTCATGCATAATCGCAAGTATCAGAAAAGTGTTTTTTAAAGTTAAGAAGGTGAGAAAAAAAATTATAATGTTTGCTTTATTCTTGGGAAGAATCAAAGTGAAAGTATACTAGTAATTCATTTGATTTATCACAACGATTATGGATTTTATTCGAAACACAAGTCTATAAGATACGAAAACATGGATATTAAAACGGTCTCAACATGAAAAACAATTACAAATCCCAAACGTAATTAGATCAGGTGTACGGAAGGAATCGGTCAGTTAGGGGGTAGAGTAAATCGAGAACACAGAGCTTTAGTAACTGCGAATGCACCTAGAGAAGAAATCCTCATATATTTTCATTGATTTAGCTAAGAGCAGCGTTCTGTGCGACAAATGCATTAGAACCTACAATCTTTTACACATACCATAGAAATAACATCCTTTTTGAAATCTGTATTGTTTATTAATGTTGCATTAAAGGTTCCATTCAAATGCAAACCAAACGTGAAATAGAAGGTTGATGAAACTGAAATTAGGAACAAAAATTCAAATATTAGCTGCTGTATAAAATATTAAAAAATAACTTATGTCATTAATGTAAAAAGTAAAATTGGATCATGGAAACACAAAGTTCATTAGAATACGACACATTGGATGCTTTAAAATGGTCTCAACATGACGATGAATTGCAAATCTATAACAGGATGGGACAAGGTGTCGGGAAGGAGTCCACGCTCCATGTTAGCATGCTACACCCGTCGCCAAAAAGTAAATAAATAGTAAACTGTCGAATTCCAAATCTCAATATGCATTCATCCCGTAAAAGAACAAAGAAATATGATTCTGGAGCCCGTTTTATCTAGAAGTCCGAAGTCCTAAGTCTTAAATTATCTAATCTTAAGGCAAAATTAGGACCGTTTTATTAACGCTACGTGCTGCCTTAAGGTATTTTTACATATTTTCAAATAAGATCTTGATAGTTTATGAATACTTTTTCCTGCTTTGTTTACAAAGTTAAATTATGACACATTGTGAAATAACTTTGGACTACACACAGCCCCTGGGTAGTCATAAAGACCTGGCCTGATTTGGTCATAAGCGACAAGTCCAAATTCTTTGAACGACAAATACAGGTATATGTAAAACGATGTGCATAAGTTGGGGCCTCCATTGCCGAGTCAGTAGACTAAAAAATGACAAAGTCAATCATTTCTGGTCAGTGCAGAGGGATATGATTTCAGTGTGCCATTTTAAGGACACAAAGTCCTCTGGTTGGTAAGTTTATCACGTACATTTATTCCGTTATACCTCACAGCCTGCATGCAAAACGGAAATGAGATGTTCAACGTGTTAAAACTTACTATTAGCATCGATATTTTGGTTGAAAAAATTCTTTCGTTATGCAAATTCTTTTTTTTTTTTCATTCAATCGTGTTTTATCAGTATATATTATACAGGGTTTTCTTTTCGACTATTCCCACACGTAGCCACCCTGTTATTGAAAAATTGTTGGCTGTGACGTAAATATCATAAAACAAATAATAAAAAGATTAATCAAAATGAAGGCTTTAAGAAAAGGTTTATCAAATGATACAAAACTTTTTTTTCATATCCATTGATTAAACATGTCACCCATTAGATCTAACTATTTTTCATTACTGTGTGACTTTTTAGTAAGCAATACATCTTTTATATATTGCAATAATTATGTAATGAAATTTTCAAAACAATGCATAGAATAATTTGCTCTGTAAACAGTAATATGGTATGCTAAAAAAAGATAGAGAACACTTTGCTATTAGACAACACGTTAAATTAAACTTGTCAATAAGAAATACTTGATATTACTTGTAATGTACGTTATGCTACGTTATACATATACTTGGCATTAAAGGTTCTTGTAGTGATTACCGCATGTGCTGAGTAATTGATAGAGCAATCGAATTATCGTAATTGGGTATTTCCTGGTTCCACTACTGTCATTCACTAGACTGATTGGTATCTGTTTCTATACCATAACGTTCGAGTGAAAGTTACGTCTCGCGAATGTGACTGAAAACTGAGGTCCCCGACATAGAATACATGATACGTGAACATCATCTCATGCCGTCAGTATGAGTTTTGGCCTGGGTCAAAAGTTATGGAAATTATGACTAAACGTAAAGGAACCTTACAAAGTTACAGATCCTTATCAACTTAAAAGCGATGTCTAATTTCTATTATATTGAATACACCTTTACCTGGCATTGTTGGTACTTGAGTTGGATAAATAATAGTTGGTGGTACAGACGGCAATGTTGACGTAGGACTATTCTCGGGTGTTGTCGGGACTGGTGTCGAAGAAATTTCTGTAGTTGACAATGTATCTTCACTACTAACGAATGTTGAGGATGTTATATTTCCATTGGTAGTCACTGTTGCGCTACTTTCAGTAGTAGACAATACTGTGTTTGTGTCACTTTCAGTAGTAGTCAATGCTGTGTTTGTGTCACTTTCAGTAGTAGTCAATGCTGTGTTTGTGTCACTTTCAGTAGTAGACAATACTACGTTTGTGTCACTTTCAGTAGTAGACAATACTGTGTTTGTGTCACTTTCAGTTGTTGCTTTGCCAGTGGTAGTCAATGCTGTGTTTGTGTCACTTTCAGTAGTAGTCAATGCTGTGTTTGTGTCACTTTCAGTAGTAGTCAATGCTGTGTTTGTGTCACTTTCAGTAGTAGACAATACTGTGTTTGTGTCACTTTCAGTAGTAGACAATACTGTGTTTGTGTCACTTTCAGTAGTAGACAATACTGTGTTTGTGTCACTTTCAGTGGTAGTCAATGCTGTGTTTGTGTCCCTTTCAGTTGTAGCTGTGCCAGTGGTAGTCACTGTTGTACTTTCTCCACTTTCAGTAGTAGTCATTGCTGTATGTGTACCACTTTCAGTTGTAGTTGTGCCATTTTCAGTTGCAGCACTATCAGTGGTAATCATCGTTGTATTTGTTCCACTTGTAGTAGTTGTAGTTAATGTTATGGTTGTACTACTTTCACTGGTAGCCACTGTTATAGTTGTTTCATTTCCAGTATCAGCAAAGGTTGTGCTGTCTGAAGTTACAAGTTCAGATGCAGTGGGTATTCTACTTATGTTTTCACTTGTAGCATCAGCAGTTGTACTAACATCTGAAGTAGCAGTAACTGATGTATGAATATTAGTATGAGTGACAGTGTTTTCTTCGGTAGAAGTAGTTGAAGCTGTAGTACTAACGTTAGTTGAACTTAAGTAAAATACTACTGAGGCCGTAGTTGCGTCACTTGTACTAGAATCAGTTACACCATCTGTATTTGAATTTGGGACAGCCGTTGTAGATGTTTTGTATACAGATGATTCTGTTGATGATATTGCTTCAGACGTTGTTTCAGTGGTATTACTTTGTGAAGTACGAGAAAATATTATACAAATAGTTGCGACTATCCATATTAGTGTCGACATGGCACCTGTAACAAATACAAGATAAACGTGACAAAACATGTGATTGATAAAAACTTACATTGGTCTGTTGATTGGATAAGGAGACCAGCTTCCCCTTGTGGTAAGAGTCTGGTTGTCCTGTCCGAGGATCTCCCGAAGACTGAACTTTCAAATTCTTACCACCCACGAGGGTTGAGATTTCCGTTTTTACTCAACACCAATGTTTGATCATTGTTCATTAATACTTCTAATATATGGTTATGTACGCAAAAACTGCATTCTCATTTTGTAAAAGTCAGAGAAACCATGAGTCATATCGCATGTAGCTTGTCAATACCCTAGGTTTTACAAAGAAAATATCCCCCGTAAAGTATAAAGGGAAATATGTGAACCATGGGAGAAAAAATGTTCATCGATCGATAATAACATGAATTATGGTACATGGTGTGTTCATATGCACAACATATGATTTTGTTTTTCTTATTTTCTTTTCTTATTCCCATTTTATCAATGTACCATTGTATTTGCCTTTATTCCATTATTTATACATAACGCTGTAGCAATAATAGAATTTCAATTTGCGAGATGTTAGGTATTTCAAATCAATTTCTGTTACCCTTATTTTCTTTTGTGTATATAGCTTATTGGATGATTTTAAGTTCAGTAATTGTAGCATACCGTAGTAACGCCAAGCGTGAGCGTTTTCGTCTTAGATGTTTTCTGATTTTTTTAGTAAACAAGCAAGATACATATACCAACAAGATAAAAAGATTCAAATTTTCGATGTATAACACAAAATAAAATGTTCTTAAAAATCCTGGGTTGAACAAAACATTGTTGATGTGTCGAAATATGAAATCGAATGTGACGAGTTAACACTGTCAACCCTATACAAAATTATAAACTAGTCTTAACAATTAGAAAAAAGCATACCACTCACATACTCAGGGGTTAAAGGGTTAATATTGGATTTCATTCATTCTAGGCAATACATGTATATGTTAAGAATTTCTATGGCGATATATTCCTTTAGTTTTCGTAATCAAAGTTTATTTCTAATCGCGGGGTATATATATATATATATATATATATATATATATATATATATATATATATATATATATATATATATATATATATATATATATATATATATAATATGTAATAATCATTGGTCGTTAGGTTTAGACTCTCAACTGCGTGCTCATGACGTGGCAGGTGTGATGAGTCAGAATACCCTCTGCAACCTCATACTTCGGAGTACAGGTCGAAGTTTGTGGTAATTCACTTAAGGGCAAATATGTTTATATAGGGTATTCTGGCTCTGTCTAAACGTAACTACCAATAATTATTACTTCTTATGCTGAACGTTTTCTGAGGGTGCGGCAATTTTTTCTCCAAACAATATGAATTAGGCAAACCAAAGGTATCTTCTTTATACAGCGATGGTTATAAAAAATATATTTTGGAGGCATTTACCAAGAACAAAACATGGATTTAGAGTCGGAGAACTTTGATTTCGATATCAGTTTGATTTGGATGGTTTCAAAAATTTATCTGTATCAGGTAAATAAAAATCATAGAAAATACGTTACAGAAACCAATTATGTAGTATCAATGAAATGTCGGACAGAAAGAAACGCGGATTATACATGACTTGGCTATGATAATTAATTTAGAGTAAGAATTACATTTTTTATAATTTTGATTCATAGAAATATGATATTTCCGTATCTATCTTGTGCTAAAAATAGAAAAGGACTACATACCTTTTTTGTGAATTTGGTTTTATTATTTTACAATACACATAATTTTATTTATTTCATAATAATGTTTAGATTTATTGATTTCACGAAGACTCAAAATGGTTCTTAAATGTATTTATTGTCCTCAAGTTCCTAATTTTTTATCTATTACAGCCTTTCAGTATATAAAATATTTGACACCGTTTTCTCAACCATATGCAGATATGCAATAAATGTAGGTGAATTACCTAAATATTGAGTTAGTGCTTAGTATATGTCCAATACCATAAGCCAGTGTGCACACGTGTCAAATGTGAGTGGCAGTCTAACCAACTAAACTATTTTATAACCCATTTAGTCGTTACCTATCAACAAGAATTGATTTAACATTTCGTAAAGGCACATTGCACGTATTTTAGATCGTTAACGAATTCAGAAATATAAATTTACAGCTCAGTTGTACATAAATGTACCCTCGAATTGAGCGTGTTTTGTTTCTTTGTTTCAATGTCAATGACTTTGGTATTATTCTAATGATATTTACAGATGTGTTCCAGTAAAAATTATTGAAGACCAGTTAGAATGTTGAAGATAATTGTAGCAGTGAAATTTCTCTTTGTTTTCTTGTTATGTTTATTGATTCTTTCTTCAGACAATTATTTTGACAAAGTCATATAGTGCCTGCTATAAACTATTACTTTGACAAAGTCATGTGGTGCCTGCTATAAACTATTACTTTGACAAAGTTATGTGGTGCCTGCTATAAACTATTACTTTGACAAAGTCATGTGGTGCCTGCTATAAACTATTACTTTGACAAAGTCGTGTAGTGCCTGCTATAAACTATTACTTTGACAAAGTCGTGTGGGGCCTGCTATAAACTATTACTTTGACAAAGTCATGTGGTGCCTGCTATAAACTATTACTTTGACAAAGTCATGTGGTGCCTGCTATAAACTATTACTTTGACAAAGTCATGTGGTGCCTGCTATAAACTATTACTTTGACAAAGTCATGTGGGGCCTGCTATAAACTATTACTTTGACAAAGTCATGTGGTGCCTGCTATAAACTATTACTTTGACAAAGCCATGTGGTGCCTGCTATAAACTATTACTTTGACAAAGCCATGTGGTGCCTGCTATAAACTATTACTTTGACAAAGTCATGTGGTGCCTGCTATAAACTATTACTTTGACAAAGTCATGTGGGGCCTGCTATAAACTATTACTTTGACAAAGCCATGTGGTGCCTGCTATAAACTATTACTTTGACAAAGTCATGTGGGGCCTGCTTTAAACTATTACTTTGACAAAGTCATGTGGGGCCTGCTATAAACTATTACTTTGACAAAGCCATGTGGTGCCTGCTATAAACTATTACTTTGACAAACACACGTGGTGCCTGCTATAAACTATTACTTTGACAAAGTCATGTGGGGCCTGCTATAAACTATTACTTTGACAAAGTTGTGTGGGGCCTGCTATAAACTATTACTTTGACAAAGTCATATAGTGCCTGCTATAAACTATTACTTTGACAAAGTCATGTAGGGCCCGCTATAAACTATTACTTTGACAAAGTCATGTGGGGCCTGTTATAATCTATTGATTGATGGGAATGAGACCTTAAAAAAGGCAAAACTTCCAAAACGTCACTTCACGTGAAGTATGCCTGCCAAATACGAAACCATACGAAAACTTCATGCTATATAATTTTAATATTTAAGGCAAGACATAAGTATTTCCGTCAATAGATCGTGGTCTAGGTCAAAAAGTCATTGCCCTTGGTGCCATTTGCAAGTATTACATTAGTGCCATAGAAGCCTCTATCTCTGTAGTTAAAAAGTTATGGCAACAAGGTGAGGTGACAGACATTATATTTCGTATCATTCAAATGCGTTTTTATCAGTGGAGCATGCATGTCAAATGTAAAACCTCTATCCGCAATAATTGAAACGTTATGTTTAAGGCTAATTCTGACTTTAATTGATCGATGTGACCTTGGCCATTGACATTTTGACCGCAAAAGGAATATGTATGAATATG
The DNA here is from genome assembly GCA_030159075.1 of Atrina japonica. Lineage (NCBI taxonomy): Eukaryota > Metazoa > Mollusca > Bivalvia > Pterioida > Pinnidae > Atrina > Atrina japonica. The sequence continues at coordinate 43,634 of BROG01000280.1, forward strand.
TAATCATCAAGCAAATCTGTATGAAATTTTAACTGTGTTAACCAAAAACAATTATTCTTAATTGTTCTACTTTTACTTCTTGTAAAAGTACAATAACAAATAGGATCTATAACACAGGCATTAAAAATCTTATATTCCTATATATTTTGTGAAAATAAGGTCAGGTCCAGTATGGTATTCATATACAAATAGTAAGATTGATTTAATCAACTGCAAGTGAAAAAAGTGCCAAACCTGGGTTTCTTAAGTAGTTTTCACAAAATATACAGGAATTTAAGAACAATTTTATGTCTGTGGTTATCTCTTTTTATTCTTTGTTATTGTATATTAATTTAAGTAGTGAAAAAAGTGGAAATAATTATTGTAAAAAAAAAATACTACTAATGCCCTTTAAACTGCATGTTAGGGGTTATTAAAGTAAATTTGTTGCGTACAAAGAAAGGCATATTTAAGTATAAAGGACACATACCAGGTGACAAGGACATTGCTACTGGTGTCTTTCAAAAACGTTTCATTAGTGCGATGTGTATGTCAACTATGAAAGTTCTATCGCCAATATTTAAAAAGTTATCGCTATTTTTAAGTTTAATTGAAAGATGTGACCTTGACAATTGACCCCAATATGTGTAGTTATTTTGAGTTGTTTTAATCTTGCATCTTTGTATGAAATATGAATACTATATGTTGTGAAATACTCTAGCAAGTGATTGCGTTACATCGAAAGTGTTGATAGACAAGAGAACAGAAGTAAAAAAAAGAAAGATAAGTATGTAGGTCACAGTCAATGTCACAAGGTCATTAACCATGGTGTTACCCAAAACTGATTTATAAGTGGGGCATGGATGTCAAATATGAAATCCCTACCTCATACTATTGAAATAATATGGCCAAGGTTAACTTTAATTGACCTTGAACTTTGATTTTTTTTTATCCCCCCAATAATGTTATACCGGTATGTGTAGACACTATATATGACTGTCATTCGGAAAACGGTCAAAATAAGACATAAAGCGGGTAAGTCTTTCAGGTAAATCAATAATTAAAATCATAATTGTGATTATTTCGATTAGAGACACTTAAAGCATAAGTTTCGCTGATGTGACAAGATTAAATGTTGATATGAACATCTGGTAAATGTTGATAAGAACATCTGATCAATGTTGATATGAACATCTGATCAATGTTGATAAGAACATCTGATCAATGTTGATATGAACATTTGATAAATGTTAATATGAAAGTCTGATAAATGTTTATATGAGCATATAACAAATGTTGATATGAGCATATAATAAATGTTGATATGAACATCTGATAAATCTTGATATGAACACCTAATAAATGTTGATATGAACATCTGATAAATGTTGATATGAACATATGATAAATGTTGATATGACCACCTGATAAATGTTAATATGAACATCTGATAAATGTTGACATGAACATATAAAAAATTTCAGATACCAAAGTATAAATAAGTATCTGATAAATGGTGATAGAAATACATCATAATCCACATGAAATATCTTCTTTTGACTGAAATACTACATGTACATGTGTGAGTAAGACATTTAAAACTGTAAAAGAGAAACATGCATTCGCTTCTTAGCAACTGGTGTACATTTCGTACCAGCACGTGATTTAATCAATTGTTTGGTTTGTGCGTACAGGAGACATACCCCTGTATAGAAAACACAAATTTCATTCTATTCTGTGAATCAAACACTTATCTGGTGATAACCTCGTAACCTCTAGAAAATATTTCTAACACCAAGCCTCGCCTTTTATTGAGTCTTATCTCGTTATTTATTCGATTGACAGTTATATTACGGTATATATTCAAAGGGGGTGTCTATGTGTACAATGAATTATCCCCAGATAAACTACTGAAGCAGTTATAAATGCAATGACTATCCTGTACGTTAGACTAATCGTACCAGACAAACTAGAAGTGTGCTTTAGGTAAATGGCGGGTTGGGGGCTCCATGGCCGAGTTGTGAGAGCATCGATTCGCGCTTTGAATCATGAAGATTCTCACTTCTGTCGGCGCAGGTTCGACCCAAATGAACCCTAATCTGATTTTGTGAGAAAGGTTCTCTCCTCCACTATTAAAACTAGCCGCCAACATATAACTGGAATATCGTTGCGTGTGACGTCAAATAAAACTCAAAATTCAAATTTAAAGCCTTTACGTGTGATGATACTTAGAAACTAAAAGTATGAGCTAAATCAGGCATCTCAATATGACAGAAAACATTCATTTAACAAACTATAGTTACTGAACAAATAAAATCTTACAATTAACAATATAATTGCCACGGCGGTGGTGACTGGCCTTTCCTGTACTTCGGATTAGACTGTGAAAACCGAGGTCCGTGTCACAGAAGGTGTCGGCACGTTTAAGAACCCTCACTGCTTAATGGCCGTGATTGCCGAGCATAGGCCGAAATTGCAGCCCTTCAACAGGCATTTGGTGACGTTTCCATATGAGAGAAAGATTCTTGAGCGGGACATTAAATAACAATAAACAAACAAACATTCAGGATATCATCACATTGATATGTCTACAAAATCTCAAAACTTTAAAACAATACAACAACAATTATCAATATAATTCAATTGTGTTTGAATGAGACTAAAGGTGATAGATTTGATAAATTTATTTATTTAAATGGATTATGATTAACGAACAAAGAGAATGATATTTAGAAAGTACTTCGATAATATTCTACATTGTCTTAAACGGTCCATATAGGTGAAATAAAAATAAACAAATTATATATATAATAAATCATAATATAAACACATAAACTGACACAATCCAGACATTTGAAATAATCATAATACACATTTTGCGGTAGTTGTATAATACTGTAAATTAGGGAAATTTTCGCTGTGGATATAATTTTGTTGTTTCCATTTATTAACAAAATTTAAACGACAACGAAATATTACATGAATAAGCCTAGTAATAGTAATGGTTCTTTTATAACAAGCTTATTAAATCAATGAAATTTCATATCAACGAATTTTAAACCAATATCTGATGCAATGCTGTCATCACATAGTGTTATTTTGTATTTCAACTGTCCCAAGGAAATTTTGAGGAAAAAATGATCTGATAAGTTAAATAGTTTTATTGAATTTTAATTTTTAATAGTGTTTTACGCCACACTCAAAAAAAATTGTCGGTTAATTATATTGTGGCGGCCGGATTTGAATAGTGGAGAAGAGAATCCGGTTTTATTGACACCACTCAATAATATACTTAGAATTAACAATGAATACGGATCGACACGAACAGAGATCTATAAACTTATGAAAATTCGCGTGTATTTCAACTCTAATGCATAAGGTACAAGTACGATCCCCAGTACCAGATCATACTAAGGTATATTGTTCATTTGTCATTACCAGGAAAAGTCAAATGTCATTCGAATGACAGTCAAAACCAGAGTGACGTACAATGTAGTTTTGAATGGGCATTAACTGTGTTTAACACCCCCCCCCAAAAAAAAAATTATTTCGATTTTTTTCTCTTTTTTTTCTTTTATTGTTTGTACTTGAGGTATAATAACACATAAGAGCTATACACAGACATAAAAAAAAAAATCTTATATTCCTATATATTTTGTGAAAATAAAGTCAGGTATAATGTGGTATAAAGTCAGGTGTGATATGTGGTATAAAGTCAGGTGTGATATGTGGTATAAAGTCAGGTGTGATATGTGGTATAAAGTCAGGTGTGATATGTGGTATAAAGTCAGGTGTGATATGTGGTATAAAGTCAGGTATAATGTGGTATTGTTGTACTAATAGGAGGGTTAGTTAAACAAGTGCCAAGCCTAAGATTTTCAAGCAATTTTTACAAAATATATAGGAATTTAAGAATGTTTATGCCTATTTATGTCTCTTTTTGTAATTGTATATCAATCAAAGTACTGTAACAACAATTATGAAATAAACGCAGCTAATGCCACTTTAAGGAACCCTCAATGTATCTGTGTCAGTCCGCGGTGCAAGTTTATTTTCGACACTTCATCGACATAGGCTTACATCTATATATAAGGTAAAATGTTGTTTGCACCGACTCTGTTATCTTCCATAAAATAGTATAAGTACTACATAGAATATGTTAAAGATACGGGGATTATTCTGAATGCAATGTCATAAATCTGTTCATTTACTGTGATTTAACAAATAATGTTAATCATCATCTGATCTACATTATACAAATCAAAACTTTTATCCAGTAAAACAAACTGAAACTATTTTTCAACATATTTGCCGTACACATAGACTGTTAAAGCTTGATTCTATTTTAATCAAATATTTAACAATTATCAATGTGAAGCGCTTGTGGTTTAAGTAATGGATGGCATGCATTAAAATTGGATGTTTCTACGTCTCCATTTAAGTCAACGATATGTCCAAGTTTTGTAATAGCTATGTCGCTCTTAAACATAGACGGACAGGGATATAAAACCAGTAACGAAATAGAGAAGTAATTATATATCAATTAAAAAGGCTGACATCTAGGGAAAAGTCAGTATTGGATGTTTTACGTTGACTGACTCGAACTGTCGAAGGTTTGTCAAGCACGTCAATTGTTTGGAAAAAAGTGAAATAAAATTTCAACAAAGTAAAAATGAAGAATCATAACACATGAACCAGTTTCCATGGAATTATACGCTGTCTACATAACGTAAAAAGAAGTAAGTGGAAATGCTTGCATTTGATTTTAAAATATATGTTGTTTTTCACTTACCAAATTGTTCTCCTTAATAACACCTCTCTACAGTGAATGTGTTCTGTTGTTTCCAATTCCTTTTATACAGATCTAAAAATAGTTTACTAAACGTATTCAAATATGTATTTATCACGTAAATTTAGTCAATCTTTCTGTATAAGATAGGACAACCAATCAATAGCTTAGATTTCACGTGGATTTTGTTATGTCTTGTATCATTTATTGATCTAACAAATTTAAAACAAGCAATTTTGTACCCCACCCTTTTCGGCAAACGACGGTCGTTTTATATGTAATAAAATTCCCCAATCCCCCATACAAAGGACTGGTGATAACGCACTTGGTTTGTGAATCAAATGCCAACGGTAAATTGTGGTATGTCGTATCGCTACGCTGCAATAAATGTAAATACAGAAAACAATATATATCTGTAATAAGGTGATATATGGCGTACTGTTCAAACACACTACAGCTCTGCTTTCTGATTCAACCTATTCAAATTCTTGTAGAATGTACATTAATTATCAATAAAAAGATTAGTACCTGGGTGTATTTGTTACTTTTATAGTAAGGAAGTCACAGATATTAACTGGAAGACGAACGTCTACGCTACCATTTAATTTCTTCACTGACAGACTGAATCCAATGACTTCTTAAAGGGGAATTAGCTGTGTTTACCCACAAATTATTTGGATTTTGTTTTTACTTTTACTATTTCTACTTGATGTTCAATAACAAATAAGAGCTATACACAGGCATGACATATCTTAAATTCCTATATATTTTGTGAAAATAAGGTTAGGTCTTTGTATATGCATACCAGTGTGGTATGCATATACAACGAGTAAGGTCGAGTTAATCAATTGCAAGTGAAAAAGTGCCAAACCTGTGTTTACCAAACAATTTTCACAAAATGTACAGGAATGTAAGAATTTTATGCCTATGTATATGTCTTTTCTGTAATTGTATATCAGTTTATGTATTAAAAAAAGGAACAATATTTTTGTCATAAAAGCACAGCTAATGCCCCTTTAAACATTGTCAAAAGTTAACAAGGAATGAGTGGTATTACCAATCATAAGATTTACATACGATTACATACTAAAACCGCAAAGTAATGGAATCAATCATTGGATTGCACCGGTTGTCAAAACCTGACGTTGTGTAAACAGAACTAAATCCTGTGTTTTATATATTGAACACTTTTCATATGCTTGATCAGAGGCGGATTCAGGCAATTGCAAGTGTACTTCCATTAATTTTTCTATAAAAAGGTGGAATATTAATAAGAGTTTTTCAACATTTTTAAAAAATTAATCTAATTGAAAATAGTTTTCCTCTAATGCATATAATATACTTGTTACCATTGATATTTTATGCTACCATTCGTTCTGTATATCTCACCCTTTCTGTGCATTATGCTTTGTTTGAAAGCAGTTCTATACATTGCATCTTTAATACGCCCCACGCTCCGTCTGAAGCCATTATGTATATCGCAGCCTTCATGTATCATTTTAGTATTAAAACAATTCTGTATATTGCATCGTTAGCGTGCGTCATGTTTAGCATAGAATTATAATAAACATAACACCAAAGTTATAGTTTTGTAAAAAAAAAAAAAAAATTCAAAACAATTGCTCCAGTTGATAGTTTCTGTCTACAATATTTCATTAGTTGAGCTCGACTTTAAAATAGATGTAGAGTTCCGAGACAAAAGGTAATATCATAAAAAGCCAAAAAAAGAGGATGTGCCACTTTACCTCGGTAAGCCTTATACGTTAGTATTTCGGTACCAGCTGATAATATTATACTAAAGTATTATTTGGCACTGATAACACCATTTTAATTCCAATTTTTCTAAAGCTAAGATAGTCCTTTTTTCACAATGGTTACTCTTAGACGAATTTCGGCTATACTTATAGATTTATTTTTTGACCATGTATGATACCACTTTCTCTTTAGAAAATACATATACAGTTAAAATTGGAGCTCGACTGATGAAGTCTAATTGACATAAACGATCGTCTTGAGCATTATAACTTTGGTATCATGTTTATAATATTTAGAGTAAAAAATAACACCTGTGCAGAAGTACCAGGTACTGAGTTTATGTATAGACCCCCGGTAACTTAAACAGTCCACCGGCAATAACATATGTACATCATTCATCATGACTGTTCATGATTTCAAAGTGTCTATTTACATATGCTTCGGCAAATTAAATATTTAAACATATTTAGTTTAAACATATACTATTAGTACTTCCTGGATAAGAGGACCATAATATTATCGACTGAACACTATATAAAACAAGTCAAGGAACGTGCAAAGTCTCTAAAAAAAGGTTATAAGAATTTGTATGAGTGAAACTTGACTTGAAAATTTGCACAGAAATTTCATGGTTTTAAATGATAAGATTTACGTGTCATTGTGTGAATGCTGAATGTGTCCTTATTTGGAATGTAATTCTATTAACATATTTACAATGTTGTTGTCAAAATTTTTATTTACCTGTTGTTTGACAAAAAAGTAAGTGCATGATAATAAAACACCATGCTTCTCACGATTTTGATTAAAGTCGTGTTAAATGTTGGCAACATGATTGAAATATTAATTTATGATAGACAAATAGATATTATGCAATTATGGATTTTGTGGCGGTGAATAAGATGTGATATGAACCTAAAAAACTGATATTGACCGAGGCGTTAACCGAGGATAATATCAGTTATTTAGGTTCATATTACATCATATTTACCACCACAAAAGTCCATAATTGTTTTATTGTATACTCTAGTGACATACTTTAGATTCGAATTATAACATTTTGTGCTGTTGTTTACACTTCTATTTGAATGTTACACGGCATTCATTTCTTTGGAAAAAAATAAAACAAATGAATACAAAATCCCTCATGTTCTGTTGCTTTCCTTGTATTTTTTAAATATTTTTTACCAGAAGTTTCTCAAACGCATCGTTGGAAACAGATGCAAAAAAAACACTGTTATTTCGTCAGGCATATTATATACATTGTGGTGTCCGCATACGCACATTTGTTGACAGCGATTTCTTTACCTGTCATATCCGCTTTACTGCGCATGCGGAATACGAAGCCAGAGGAGATTCCCCCGTGTTTACGGTAGTATGGAAAACCGATGTACATGATCTGTTGTAAACTAGCCACGTGTAAGCGGTTTAGCCAATAGAAACGACTGTATACATAAAGTATATAATAATTAACATTCTTTGTAACGTGTTTTTACTTTCCACCTTGGACATTAAAACTTCTACATTATTTCACATTCAATATTCCATTCAATTATTACGTTAATTCTCTTTCCAGTTCTAATTGTTTAAAGAATTACTTTAGTCTTTTCTCATGAAAAACGGAATTTTAGTTTGTTGCTTATATCTAGACGCTTTCATTGTTGTAAATAGACTTGCTGGTACATTTAACCGGCCGCTGGTACATTTTATCCTCTGGTTCCTTTTTACCCTCTGGTACATTTTATCCTCTGGTACATTTCACCCTCTGGTACATTTTACCTGTTGGTACATTTTACCCTCTTGTACCTTTTTACCCTCTGGTACATTTTACCCACTGGTACATTTTACCCGTTGGTACATTTTACCAGTTGGTACATTCTTACACGCTGGCACATTTTACCCGTTGGTTCATTTTAACCGAGAGTTAAACACATCGTCTGTTTTTCTCGTCCTAAAATTAAGCAAACATTCAGGGTCTTAAGTTGGGGAATCTTCCCAAGTAAAAGTTTACTGATCCACTTCGTTCTTCATGCACCTTGACAGATTTATATGATGTATATTGTAGTCTATGCCACGAGTCTTCTCATTGGCTGAAGTCAGGAATCAGCGTCATGTCAATTTGAGTGAAATTTTAGATCGGCGGTAGATGTCGCCACAAGTGACCGCCAAATATGAAATGAAATCTTTCAAGGTGTATGAGGATCGACGTGGATCGGTAAACTTTGACTTGGGAAGATGTAGTTAGGGGTATCACCTCACCCCAATCTTTAACGTTTTATTATGTTACAAACTGTATTTAACTGCTACTGAAGATGTTTAATAAAAAAAATGATCATGAATTATTGTAGTTGAAGAGATTGAACAAGGAATAGTTGTAGATTGCGACAATAAAAGTTTACAAGTATCATAAATACATAACGACTACCGTAAAACTGTATAATAAAACATTATGACTCAAGATACATTATTTGATACTTCATTGTTGTTAGGAGGGGTTATACTGAGGGGTCGTATCAAAAGTGAAATGAACAGTTGCATTCGCAATTGTATAGTTATTTCTTTTAAATAGACACATTGTGACATAATTATATTTTTTGTCTACAATGACAGAGAGAGAGTCATCTTACAATTTATGATTCTACTTTTTCTTTCAGAAATATACATTGATAGTCTTATTGACAGAGGTTATAGTTCACAAAACAGGCAAAAACAAATACCCAAGATACAACCAATTGTATTCAAAAGATATATGTGCAATGTGTGCAATGTCGTCAACCGCTAGTAAATCTAAGATACAAATAAATACCATTAACCACTTATTATCCTAAGATACACTTCAAATGTTATTAACAACTTGTAGTCCCAAAATGCATGTAAATGGCAGCAACCACTTGTAATTCGAAGATATATGTGCAATGTCATCAACCACTTGTAATCCGAAGATACAAGTAGCGTGTCATCAACCACTTGTAATCCCAAGATACAAGTAAAGTGACATCATCCACATGTAGTCACAAGATACAAGTAAAGTGTCATCAACCACATGTAATCCTAAGATACAAGCAACATATAATCAACCACTTGTAATCTCAAGATACACGTAAAGTGTCATCAACCAGTTGTAGTCCCAAGATACAAATAAACGTGTCATCAACCACATGTAATCCCAAGACACACGTAAAGTGTCATCAACCACATGTAATCCCAAGACACACGTAAAGTGTCATCAACCAGTTGTAGTCCCAAGATACAAGTAACGTGTCATCAACCACATGTAATCCTAAGATACAAGCAACATATAATCAAACACTTGTAGTTCCAAGATACAAGTAAAGTGTCATTGACCACTTGTAGTCCCAAGATACACGTACGTGTCATCCACCACCTGTAATCCGAATGAAATGCAATCAATAACTTGATGTCCAAAGATATAATGAAAACAACCACTTGTAGTTCAAAATTAAGATACATACAATTTATCTTCGACCAAGTTTGTTTTACTTGTAGTCCCATGACACTTGCAATTTTCATCAACCACTTAGAGTCACACTAAAATTCAAGATCAGTAGCTGTTGGGATTAATCCCAATATACATGTAATCGGTCAATATTATCAACCAAGAGTTAATCTAGGAAGCGAGCCGGCCTGGCTCAGTCGGTAGCGTGCTCGACTCTTGATCGTGAGGTCATGAGTTCGAGTCCAGTCGGCGTCAGGTCAGATTCCTTCGGATGAAACAGTAAAATCCGAGGTCCCGTGTCACAGTAGGTGACGGTACGTTAAAGAACCCTCACTGCGCAATGGCCGTAATGCCAAAATATGAAACCCTTGGTGAAGTCTCTATATTAATGAACGATTCTTGAGCGGGATGTTAAACAACAATACAACGTCATTGAAGCTAGATAACAAAAAATACTTTGCAGTTATTCGATACCAGATGTAATATGACACACTTTGCAGTTATTTGATACCAGATGTAATATGACACACTTCGCAGTTATTCGATACCAGATGTAATATGACACACTTTGCAGTTATTTGATACCAGATGTAATATGACACACTTTCCAGTTATTTGATAAGAGATGTAATATGACACACTTTGCAGTTATTTGATACGAGATGTAATATGACACACTTTGCAGTTATTCGATACGAGATGTAATATGACACACTTTGCAGTTATCCGATACGAGATGTAATATGTCACACTTTGCAGTTATTTGATAAGAGATGTAATATGACACACTTTGCAGTTATTTGATAAGAGATGTAATATGACACATTTTGCTGTTATCCGATACGAGATGTAATATGACACACTTTGCAGTTATTTGATACGAGATGTAATATGACACACTTTGCAGTTATTCGATACGAGATGTAGTATGACACACTTTGCAGTTATCCGATACGAGATGTAATATGACACACTTTGAAATAATTTGATACGAGATGTAATATGACACACTTTGCAGTTATCCGATACGAGATGTAATATGACACACTTTGAAATAATTTGATACGAGATGTAATATGACACACTTTGCAGTTATTTGATACGAGATGTAATATGACACACTTTGCAGTTATTCGATACCAGATGTAATATGACACACTTTGCAGTTATTTGATACCAGATGTAATATGACTCACTTTACAGTTATTTGATACCAGATGTAATATGACACACTTTGCAGTTATTTGATACCAGATGTAATATGACACACTTTGCGGTTATCCGATACGAGATGTAATATGACACACTTTGCAGTTATCCGATACGAGATGTAATATGACACACTTTGAAATAATTTGATACGAGATGTAATATGACACACTTTGCAGTTATCCGATACGAGATGTAATATGACACACTTTGAAATAATTTGATACGAGATGTAATATGACACACTTTGCAATAATTTGATACGAGATGTAATATGACACACTTTGCAGTTATTTGATACGAAATGCAATATGACACACTTTGCAATTATTTGATACCAGATGTAATATGACACACTTTGCAGTTATTTGATACCAGATGTAATATGACTCACTTTGCAGTTATTTGATACCAGATGTAATATGACACACTTTGCAGTTATTTGATACCAGATGTAATATGACACACTTTGCAGTTATCCGATACGAGATGTAATATGACACACTTTGCAGTAATCCGATACGAGTTGTAATATGACACACTTTGCAATAATTTGATACGAGATGTAATATGACACACTTTGCAGTTATCCGATACGAGATGTAATATGACACACTTTCGATAATTTGATACGAGATGTAATATGACACACTTTGCAGTTATCCGATACGAGATGTAATATGACACACTTTGCAATAATTTGATACGAGATGTAATATGACACACTTTACAATAATTTGATACGAGATGTAATATGACACACTTTGCAGTTATTTGATACGAAATGCAATATGACACATTTTGCAATTATTTGATACCAGATGTAATATGACACACTTTGCAGTTATTTGATACCAGATGTAATATGACTCACTTTACAGTTATTTGATACCAGATGTAATATGACACACTTTGCAGTTATTTGATACCAGATGTAATATGACACACTTTGCAGTTATCCGAAACGAGATGTAATATGACACACTTTGGAGTAATCCGATACGAGATGTAATATGACACACTTTGCAATAATTTGATACGAGATGTAATATGACACACTTTGCAATAATTTGATACGAGATGTAATATGACACACTTTGCAATAATTTAATACGAAATGCAATGTGACACACTTTGCAGTTATTTGATACCAGATGTAATATGACACACTTTGCAGTTATCCGATACGAGATGTAATATGACACACTTTGCAGTTATCCGATACGAGATGTAATATGACACACTTTGCAATAATTTGATACGAGATGTAATATGACACACTTTGCAATAATTTGATACGAGATGTAATATGACACACTTTGCAGTTATCCGATACGAGATGTAATATGACACACTTTGCAATAATTTGATACGAGATGCAATATGACACACTTTGCAATAATTTGATACGAGATGTAATATGACACACTTTGCAGTTATTTGATACGAAATGCAATATGACACACTTTGCAATAATTTGATACGAGATGTAATATGACACACTTTGCAATAATTTGATACGAGATGTAATATGACACACTTTGCAGTTATTTGATACGAAATGCAATATGACACACTTTGCAGTTATTTGATACCAGATGTAATATGACACACTTTGCAGTTATTTGATACCAGATGTAATATGACACACTTTGCAGTTATTTGATACCAGATGTAATATGACACACTTTGCAGTTATCCGATACGAGATGTAATACGATACACTTTGCAATAATTTGATACGAGATGTAATATGACACACTTTGCAGTTATTTGATACGAAATGTAATATGACACACTTTGCAGTTATCCGATACGAGATGTAATATGACACACTTTGCAATAATTTGATACGAGATGTAATATGACACACTTTGCAGTTATTTGATACCACATGTAATATGACACACTTTGCAGTTATCCGATACGAGATGTAATATGACACAATTTGCAGTTATCCGATACGAGATGTAATATGACACACTTGACAATTATCGTATTTGATATAATTATATTTCTGAAATATTAGACTGTGGGTCAATAGGGGTATTTTTAAAGACTTAGTATACACCCTTAGGGTGATATGCAAGCATTGCGTCGTTTATGATTGATGACCAATTTAATGGTGCGTAAAATAATTGTGAAAGGGGGTAAGTTAATATGATGATGAGATTGTGTTTTGTATACAGAATGTTGTTGTTTACGTGATAGACATGTTGCATGCATTTCATCCCATAAATATGTTTGCATGCAAAAATGCATTAGAAAATTGCATACAAGTTTGAGTGCTATTCACGAGGAAAAAGTCAATAAAAAAAATTCAGTTGGAAATATGATGGACCCGGGCCCGAAGTCACTAAGGTTACCCAGTAGGCCTACTCCAGTTCAACTAACTTTTTGAAGATTTCACGAGAAAATGCACATCACGTGTACTGCAAGTGGACATGTTTCTAAATGATAATCATAAAAAAGACAGAGAAAAAACTAAGCCTATTTTGTTTTCATTTGCAAACTTTGTAGATCTTAACAATAATGCATACAAAAATACATCCGGACTTGATATCATAAAACTTAAGAATTACTCAACTTTGGCTAATCCTGAAGTCTGATTGGCTTAGCAGGCCAAGTTGAGAATATTCTCAGACTTGAGTAAATTCTTATTAAGTTTTATGGTGCTGGGTCACTGGTCACTGGTTCATGAGAAGACGATATTTAGATGTGTACCAAGTTTTGGCCATGTTTGGCCTTTGGGGTCCAAGCCGGTCCTCCACTGTCCAGATAATAATTAGGCCTAATGTATACATGAATATATTTGTGTAAAATATAGAGGGGGTAATTTTTCTATGGGGGTCATTTTTTCACGGGTGACTAACAGAAATGTTGAAACGGGTCATTTTTCTACGGCTACCCGGGTAAGATTTCTATCGTAGAAAAATTACCCCGGGTAAGATTTCTATCGTAAAAAAGTGACCCAGAGTAAAAATTTCTACGGCGTATAAATTTTTCGCATTACACCGGAAGTATAGAAATAGTTAATAAATTTTGAGCTTGACTTTTGAGTAAATTTGGTGACTGAATGGAATGCTAAATGATCGTTTTTGTTATGAATTTTACATAATTAACAAAGTTTTCCATTCGGTTTTATCTGTAAATAAAGATTGTAAGATGTAAGTAAAGAGGCCATTCCCAGTTTTTTTTTTTCATTGTTTAGCGTCCGCTGATAGATAGGTTTTGAGATTATAATACACAGAAGAAAAAAAAACACCAACATATCGGGAAAATATTTGGAACATAGTCCTAAAATGAAGAGTTAAACATGAACATTTATTTTCATCTTTGTGAAAACAAACATTCCATATGTTATTTATTAGTATGTGCCAAAGATATGGTGTTTATTAGTTTAAAACATTTACACCTCAAGACACATTTAGACTAATCTAAGTCAATGATTTACAGAAGAGTCCATTGTTTTTCAGGGTTGATGAGTTAATTTCGTTTTTTCTTTTGTTATACTAATAAATAAATACTGTACAAATTCCATTTGTTCTCCTAAAATGTCTTGTTTTTTTCTGCCGCTATGTTTTCTTCTGATAGAAAGATACTTTTAGGATGGACGCCAAAAAACTTTTAATGGCCTAAGCTAGACATACATAGTTTCAACAGTATATGATAGCTAATAGTTTCAATAGTATTCGATAAGCTTTATATATCGCTGCTAACACGTGACCAGAACGGAAAATATTAAAGCGATATGAGCTTTCGTAGGTGAAAAATTTTACATGTCCATTTTATGTAATATTTTATCTCATATATATTCCAAAGAGACGATCTGGTGGTTAGAATAACGAATGCATGTGTAAAATTGCAACAATCTTGCCAAACGTACCCCGTAATATCAGTTATATTTAGTCCGCCATACTTTGAGCATTGCAAATTAACTTTCGGTAATTTTTTACGAAGATTACCGAGTGACCAATAAACAATTGCTATTTGCATTTAATATACATTCTATTCCTATAACCCTTTGCGTTTATTTTCGTACATCATCATTTTATATCTAAATCAGGCAAAGCTTTCTTTTTCGTCGTTTCAAAACATTCGTTTCTGAAATAGTCCACGTGCCGAGTATATCGGGTGATCTCGACCCATTTTTAACTCGTCGCTTCGCATTCTCGACCTTATCATTCTTGAAACATATGATAATAAACTGCCCAACTCCACCGGACATGGCGGCACGATTGTAAAACATGAGGTACTCATACTTTTCACAGTTATATTGTTTTGATTTTGTCAACATCAAAAAATTCTTTTAGTGACCTGATATATTTATTCATATATTCATCCAATTTTCTTCAGGTATTTAAAATAGCGTTTAAAAGCATATATTTTACATAAAGCATGTACTTTCCAACAAAAATCACGTCCTGTATTTTGAAAATAAATATAAAACACATAAAATTCGGCCGACTTTAACATAGTCCGAGCGCGTAAAGGACCGAGATCCCCTGACCGGATTTGATATTCTGAAATATCGTTGCATACGGAAATACAGCTGGATTTTTTTAAGGTACGGGAAAACTACAGTTGGATTTTTTAAGGTACGGGAAAACTTAAATTCTAATAAAACAAATAACTTCGAAAAGAAGATCTTTTACAACGTTTTACGTGTTTGATAATGTATTTGAACACATAATTTATCATATTCACGACCATATGTCAGGGGACAAAAATCATCATTGTGACAGCCTATACATCGCTTTATGGATTACAGCGACAGTTACATGTATATGTTCCCTGCAAAAAATCTTATGAGTCAATGATTTTTATTTACCGCATTTTCTATCATAAAATGTATATAAAGTGTCTTTCAACCCTGTAGACCACATAGACTGTCCTTAATTAATATAAAATAGCATAGGTCTAGCCTATACCATTCTAGTAACATCCGTAGATGAAAGGGTTAACTGATAAAGTGTCATTCATTGATGTAATTCATTATATTAATTCCAAGATAATACGCAAGAGGGGAAGGAGTTATTTCGGCCAATAGGCCTATGTTTTGTGGGTTCCTTTGCACAGATTACTGAGATGAATTCATGATTGGATCCACGATTTCGCGTTAGAGGGATGCAAGCCGAGGATATATTCACCGAGCTTAGCGATATGCGAAATTTGGGTAATTTGTTATTAATTTTCCACATTTTTATAGACGAATCTAGGTTTAACAATTTTTTGTGAATTTCAGTGGCGCACCCCCGCTGAATCCGCATCTCAACCCGTTGGAATTATAGACTTTTCAGTAAAATCCACTATTGATATAAATGTCTATACTACATACGACAACCTAAAAAAGTACATATAAGCTTAACTCTCCCAAACTACAAATCATAATAGACTACATGTTGTTGTAAACAATGGGTAAGACCATACCATTAAGATATTCAGGGATGATAAGGTTACTGATTTCCTTAAAATGAAATAGCCTAACAATCACACGATTTAGTGTACTGATTGAGAAAAATATTCATTCAAGTTTTATAAAAAATATCACATCCTTTTTACTAAAAATGTTTTATTCTTTTAGTAAAACTATGGCTTCAAAAATAAAATTCCACATTTATTTCCGAATATTATTCATTTTTCAGATTCACCTTGATAAAAAGATTTTATAAACTATGTTGGAATCTATATACATATAACCCGGGAAACAGAAATAACACTGTAGTGGGTAATTGATGATTTTATTATTTCCTTTACTTTCCACCGTTTCGTCAAAATCAATCGAAACGAAAAAGCCTACAAAGCACACAAAGCAACACATAAGCAACAAAGCAACAATCAAATAAAAAGCAACTAAGTGACAAAATAAAAATTACAATACAAACACGGAAAGCACACCGAAGCAAATGCGAAATTATTCACTGAATTTAGAATCTGAATATAATAAAGAATATGTTCTTACCAGTTCTATAAAATAAAGATACCGATGTAGATACAATGTATATACGTGAATATACGTATTCCCGTCTGTGTTGTACAGAGGAAAAGCTGAGAATGACCAGTAATGGTCAGTATGGCGGGAATTTAGTGCGGGAAAATGAATGTATGTACAGGTAAGAAATCCGTGATACACGTCCATGTCATCGTCAGTCACCCAGAAAGTAAATAAAGACACGTGCTTACAAACAAATGACAGGTATCATACAAACAAAGTACACAGACATATAACATACAGACATACATGAATAATAATCATACAGATTTATTTATTATTATATTTATTATTTTAATAATAAATAAATGTTTTATTATTTTATATTATTTTATTTACATGTATTTTCATTTTGTTATTTTATATTATTTTAATTTCAATTTATATGAACACCTGGTTACATACATTTTACTTAGGTAAGCTGTGAGATCCAATCAATTTGCTTTCTTACTCGTCATTTCAAAACTACACGCCGGTAAACAAATCCGATCGCCTTTTCCGAACTTGGTTTCACTATTATATGTATCAATGTATTTCCGGTGTAACTATAGGTGAAGGTTGTTTCTTAGTTCCTGGTGATGAGGTGGCGTGAACATCTCGCATATGCCCACCTCTATCAGCTTTCAAAGAAAACAGCGCAACAAATATTATAATGTCTCCGGAAGCATAACATTACCTATTTGTGCAAATATCTGTTCGACGTCAGTGCCTATTTTTTGTACAGAAAACATTGTCGCATCCAGTTTTAACTTGCCCACGAGTGACGAGAGAAAAATTAGAGATGTTGTTATAATCAAGATAATGGTTGAAATGTAGGACGATGTTGTATGACTGTACAGATCATATCATTTTTGTTTTAAATCAATGAAACTTGAATGGATACATTTTGGATACTAAACGTGATTCGGTATAATTTTGAAGAACAGACGGGAAGATGGAGGGTATGCTCTTGAAATGGACCAATTATCTTACTGGTAAGGTACTAATTAAGGAGAAGTGTTCTTAAATGTCAGGGCAAGCACCACAGAAGTCGTACCCATAGAAATACGGGAATGACACCCTGACAGGGCTATAGAGTAATTTCAGCACATGAACTTTGGCACTTGTATGAAAGTATTTTCGGCACTTCCAAAAACATGCATTAAAACTTTATTTTTAGGAATTAAAATTCATCATGACATATGAATCTATTTATCTTAATCAATATTAGCTGCTGATATTGCCTGTTCATGTACCGAAAATAAATGATGCCGAAAAGTTAAGTGCCAAAGATACTTACATTGTACATGTATACAAGTGCCGAAATTACTCGGTGCCGAAAATACTTGATACCAAAATTACTAGAATTCTTGACAGGTCTAGCCTGATCTAATTTAAAAGCAATTGCTGAAGGATCCCAATTTCTGCAAAAATGTCACATAGAGGATCAAACTCGATCAGCTATGAGGTCATGTGTGGATGACGTCTCATTGGTGTGTAATGTTTGATCAATGAAAATGCGACTTTCAAGATTTTTGAAGGTTTATCGAATGACAGACAGATGTCATTTATTTTAGATTAGAAAAAAGAAACCGACAGTCTGTAGGATTCATTTTGAATATTTTTAGTGATTTGATCCTATCGTCCAAGGTTACATGTACATGTATGAAAAGAAATCTCTGGTCTTAGATTTTTATGTTCTGTGTTGTTTATAATGTTAAAATGTTTACGTCTCTTTGCCATTTGAAAAACTGAAATGTGTAGCGTTACAAAGGGGTATCGACCCGGTTAGCTCAGTTTTTAAGAGTGTCTTGCTAGTGTTAGGAAGGTCCCGGGTTCAATTCCCGATCTGGCCACACATTTTTCCTCGCCTGTTACATCTGGTGCCCTAAATCACGATGGTGTATTTAGAGTCTCTTTGGATTCTAGGGTCATAAATCTTGTTAAGGGGTAGGAGTGTAGTGGTGCAGGGGGTATCGGCCAGGATAGCTCAGTTGGTAAGAGCGTCCTGCTAGTATTGGGAGGGTCCTGGGTTCAATTCCCGGTCTGGATGCACATTTTTCCTCGCCTGTTACACATGTACATGTACAATATTGCATAAGTCACATTTTCATGGTCTCTCAAGCAAAAGGTCTTTGGTTTGATTCTGATCTGGGTTATTAATAAGATTAATTCATTGTTCATTTTTCCAAGCCCTTGACATACATGTAAGCAGTGAAAGCAGAGTTTTTGAAATTCACTGGTATTACCAGAAAAAAAACTACTGTACATTGTAGTAAATTTTACAAAAGTCCGGTGAATTCTATCAGATAACTGGTTCAAATGACCAGTAATTTTCCATTTCATTTCAATTATGTATATATACAGACCAGTAAAAAAAATTTCTTTGACCAGTGAAATTTTTTTACTCACTGGTCCAGTTGACCAGTAATATTTTTATTTTATTTCAAAATGTCTGTGAAAGTCACAGTTTTATAAGGTAATGCAAGGTCATGGTAGACCGGCTATGACACAGGACTTTGGTTTTAAGTCTAGTCCAAAATACATGTATTAAATTTGACTTCTTTTTATTTCTTATGCTAAATGTACATGTATTTATAAAATCTTTCCACAATACTAGTATGACCCAATGCTAGGAATCAACCAAGGATCGCTCTCTTGTGAGTTGAATACTATACCAGTAATCACTAGACCACCACAAATGGTACCAGGACCTCTGTCTTGTGTTGAATATTGTACCAAAAGCTATAGTCTATAGAAAATGGCTTGTATGTGTATTGTCCCAAAAATATGCAAAAATTCACAATTTAAAATTTCCAAATAAAGAATAAAGTAGTTTCAAGAAGTATCATATATTAACTAAGTTTTTCTGGTTTACTTACATTTTTGTATATTTTCCCAATTTGTTTGGACACTGGACCCAGAATTTAGGAGGTACATTTTTGTACATGCAGGATAATCCCAAAAATTGGAGCTATAATTTTGATGCAATAAAATGAATATTCTCTCAGCGTCAGGTATAATACATGTATGTACATATTTAATAAACTAAAACATTTTATGATAGATAAAGTTATAAATAAAATTTTATTAATTTTTTTTTTGAAAGAGTATCTTTGAACCATTAAGTTTGAACATAAATCATTCAGCTTATTTTCAAATCACTTGATACAGGTGCATTTCTCAGAATTTGAACTACGTGTAATAACATGAACCAGTGTTGTACATGTAAACCAGTGTGGTAATACATGTAAATTCTACATGTAACATTAAAATTGTTAACAATGTACCAGGTAGTTCTTACATGTAGCTTCCCAAGTTAATTTCAGATATGATCATCTGCATATTTTTGTTCTAGTTAAAAAAAAAAAAAAAAAGAAAGAAAAACCGAGGCTGGTGGTCTCTTTCATTCCTGGTACATTTTGTACATGTATTTGTAACCAGGTTCTCTCCTCTACCATTAAAAACTGACTGTCATCATATATCTGAAAAAATGCTGAGTGCAGCGTAAAACACCAAGTCAAGATTTATGCACGTACATGTATATACATGTATGTAAAAATTTTGAATATATATATATAAATATTTTGTAATGGTACCAGTATACATGATCTTCATGTGGTACAATGTTTTGAGTTTCTTCAAATCACTGACAGACATTTTGAAATAAAAAAAAAATTACTGATCAACCGGACCAGTGAATAAAGGAATTTCACTGGTCAAAGAAAATATTTTACTGGTTTGTATATATACACAATTGTAATGAAATGGAAAATTACTGGTCATTTGGACCAGTTATCAGATAGATTTCACTGGACTTTAGTCAAATTTACTGGGTTTTTTTCGGTAAGACCGGTGAATTTCAAAAACTGTGCACTGAGAGATATGACTACATGTAAGTGTTTATAATTAGGAAGACCATGCAGTGGAACCTCACTATAGCAGTAAGCTGTATATATTAAGATCAGCTACTACATGTAACCGACTGAATTAAAGAGGTTTGATTAGTGAGGTGGTCTCTTAAAGTGATATGAGCTGTCGTGGGTGAAAAATTTTACATGCCCATTTTATGTGACATTCTATCTCGTATATATTCCAAAGAGACCATCTGGTGGTTAAAATAACAAATGCATGTGTAGAATTGCAACAATCTTGCCAAACATAACCTGTAATATGTAATATCAGTTATTTTTTCTCCGCCATACTTTGAGCATTGCAAATTAACTTTCGGTATTTTTTTTATGAAGATTACCGAGTGACCAATAAATACGTGCTCTTTGCAGTTAATATACATTCTATTCTTATTACCCTTTGCATTTATTTTTGTACATCATCATTTCATACCTAAATCAGGCAAAGTTGATATTTTTCGTCGTTTCAAAACATTTGTTTCTGAAATTGTCCACATGCTGGGTATATCGGGTGATCTCGACTCATTTTAACTCATTCCATCGCATTCTCGGCTTTATCATTCTTGACACATATGATCATGAACTGCCCAACTTCATCAGACTTGGCGACACGATTGTAAAACATGAGGTACGCATACTTTTCACAGTTATATTGTTTTGATTTTGTCAACGTCAGCATTCAGGGTAACATTAAAGATCGGAAAAATTTCTTTTAGTGACCTGATATATTTATTCATATATTCATCTGATTTCTTGAGGTATTTAAAATAGCATTTAAAAGCATATATTTTACATAATGCATGCACTTTCCAATACAAATCAAATCCTGTGTTTTAAAAATAAATATAGAACACATAAAAATCTGTCGACTTTAACATAGTCCGAGCGCGTAAAGGACCAAGATCCCCTGACTGAATTACGAAGTACATTTGATATGGCGAAAAAGTTTATCTGAAAGGTCATTGCATGTGGAAATAAAGCTGGATTTTTAAGGTACGGGAAAACTTAAATTCTAATAAAGCAAATAACTTTGAATAGATGATCTTTTACAATGTTTTACTTGTTTGATAATGTATTTGAACACACATTTTATCATATTCTCAACTATATGCCAGGGACAAAAATAATCATTGTGACAGCTTATATAGCTTTAAGTGACGTTCTGTATTTATTAAATATATTTATCAAGAAACTGAAAATTTGTGGTCTGAATTGTGAGGTGGTCTCTTAAGTGAGATGGTGTTTAAGTGAAGTTACACTGTACAACATGTATACATGTATACCTGCAAGTACAAAAATGTACATTACAATCATCTGTAATTCTTCACATCCAGCTGGTAAATCTAGACTAAATGACAAAATCTGATTCAAAGTAAAACATAAGAAGTACTCTGAAAAAATTTTCCCAGCATGAAAATTTTAACCAGGGATTTTTCTACTTGGCCTAGATTCTGGTTCCAGGATCCAAAAATGTGGAAAATATACAACATTTAATTACTGAAGTAGAAAAACTTAATTTGAGACATTTGCTTGAAAATATTTTTCTACTTTATTTTGAAATTTCAGATTGGGATTTTTTCATATTTTTGGGAAAATACAAGCAATTTTTACACTAGAAATACATTGTATTTTGTAGGTCCAACTCCAATAACTGGACCCCAAAACAGCCTAGGGAAATCCCTGTTAACACTCCAAAATTTAAAATTAGGGGAAATTTGGTAAAATTATAGCTTGCATAATATCCATTTAAAACAAAAGAGCTACATGTACCCATGTAAACATTTGCATATTTATAACATATTCCCCCATACAAATATTTCTACATTTATGAATTGAAAATTACCTGTACACAAATTAAATAAAATGCAAAAGATTATCTCATACACAGAAAAATTGCCCCACACAATATTTTACATCTACAAAAGATAATCCCCATTCAATCATTTCCACACCTACAAAAGATTATCCCCATACAAACATTTCTACATTTACAAAAATTGCCCCACACAAACATTTCACATCTACAAAAGATTATATTATCCCCAAACAAACATTTCCACATTAACAAAAATTGTCCCACCCCACACAAACATTTCACATCTACAAAAGATTATATTATCCCCAAACAAACATTTCCACATTTACAAAAATTGCCCCACCCCACACAAACATTTCACAACTACAAAAGATTATCCCCATACAAACGATTCCACATATACATGTAACATACACAAAATTTCCCCATTTCAATATGTACAAAAACTAGGCTTCATGTGTTACATGGGGCCTCCGTGGCCGAGTGGTTAGAGCATTGCGCTTTAAAACATAAGGCCTCTCACTTCTGGTTCGAATCCCGCTAGGGTAATTTCGAATTAAGTGGGAAAGTTTGCCAGTTTTCTTCCGGAAGGTCGGTGGTCTTTACCCGGGTAACCGGGGTTTCTCCTCCACCAATAAAAACTGGACGCCATCATATGACTGAAAGATTGTTGAGTATGGCGTAAAACAAAAAATCAAATCAAATCAAATCATGTGTTACAAACATTTCCACATTTACATAAACATACTCCATACAATAATTTTCAAATTTCCAAAACTACACATACACCATGCAAACATTTTCACATTTATGAAAAATGACTGCCATTCAAACATTTCAACATGCAATGTGCACACATAATCCTACATAAAAATCAAAGATGAATTTTAATGTTTATCTGTTATTGATTTGAGTAAAAACTGATCCATTTGATGCACAATGTAATAACACGATTTCTCTTTGTTACTTGAGGTCTAAACATCTGTTACAAAATAGATACATGTACATACAGTGTGTGTCACATCTGTGTCTGCAAAAAAAGAACTTTTATTTGTGATTTGAGAAATTAGAAAATCATAATTTTATATAATTTTTGCACTATTTTTGGTTTGATATGAGAATTTATGGAGTACAAAAACAAAATCGACCAAGGCTGAAGGCTGAGGTTGATGGAAAAACACCAGCTTTGTTTACAACATGGGCGCAGACATTTTGGACACCCAAAGTTGTGCGGAGGGTAAAATGAGCCCAGTGATCTGATTGGTCATTAAATGAAAAAATTAGTTTTGCCATTTATAAGTGAAATAAAGGTGATAAAAAAGATACATGAATATTGGTAGTACTTTGGAAATTATAGGGTTGACGGTTGAAAATTGAAAGGGAGGGGTCATATGAGAATAGATATTTTCCTTTGGTGCGGAATACTACGAGTTGTAAACAAGTGAAAATTTGAAGTAAAAATGCAACGGCAACCTATACTTTTGATTGCAAATTTTGTTATAAAAAATATTGATCTTTCACCACAGGGTACTTATTTGACCCAGATATAATAAACATGGGAGTGACAGTGACCTGAAGTTTTGTAAATTAGCATTGAGGCCTATGGGAAAATATTTGGTGGTGTCTGTCCTATAGAGAAATTCACATTTGACACATGTAGGCTGGATGAAGCCTTAAAATAAGTCATTTCTCTAATTTTTATCACCTAAATTGCAATTCATTCACTTTTACTCATACTTTTAAACAGATTTGAGGGTCTCTATGAAATGGGGCACCTGTTGGGGGTCCACAAGGTGCAAATTTAATAGGTGTGCTGCCTCTACACACATTATTATGCATTTGTTGCATATTGAGATCTCTTAATTTTATCTGTATGTTTTATATTACACCTAGAACTAATATTTTATCATTTATTGGTCAAAATTCCATCTGTACTTGGAAAATTCAAGTAAACCCCCACCCTCTCCTACAAACATGCACATGTTCTTTTATAAAAAAATCATATAGTTATGGTTATGCATAGTGACTAATATTTTGGAAATGATGTTTCTATTGTAAATTTTAACTCATTTGAATTAAAATCAGACCTTTTTGAGGTAAAGACTGGTTGATTTTCTTTTTTTGAGGGCAAAATCTACATATTGGACCATGTCATTTTACTCATGCAGTGTATTTTGTACCTTTAGTTGTATATATGTACTGTATCTGAAGGGTAAAAAAACCATCTCATTTTTAAGAAAATTGTATTAAACTGCATTTCAGCATTTAAGTCTCATCAGTAAAATATTTCATCATGCCATATACACTGTAAACAGTATAAAAATTAATTTAAATAACCCCCCCCCTTATGCCGATCTGTACACAAGAATTTCCATATTGTGGTTAGGTCATATTGTGTTAAATTTGGGTAATAGATAATTTGTAAATAAAAAATTTCTTTAGAAATAGGGCGTTTTAACATTTTTTTCATAATCTATCAACATTTTAACCTGTAGAAGGAATATTTCAATTTCTTAAATCCAGGAAATATTGTCCAATAAGAGATTTTTATCTAATTATCATACTCAAGTACCTGTAAAGATAATTATAAAGTATCAATTATATTTTTTTCTGTATTAACTCATCTAATATTCATTCAAGTTGCATGTTTTCATAAGTTTTCTAAATTTTCAGTCATGCATTTTTTGTTTGAATCACCTTTTTTCAACCCCCCCCCCCCTCCAGCAAATGTCACTTAACACTCTCTTGGGGTCATACCAGACAAAAATTAACACCTGATATTGACTTTTACTGGTTTCAAAACTTAGTATAATTAAAATTTGACTTAGTTTTTCATCTGAAACAGAACTATACATATGTCATATCCTTTTAAAAGCAATTTGACTATCATTTTGCACCATTTAAGTGTCAGTCATTTTAAAGTCAGAATCAGTTATCTGCCCTCTGTATTTAATTACTTACATCATGAGACTGTAATTAAGGGATGAAACAAAACATGGACATGTCTGAAAATTATTACATAACATATTTTATATAAATGAACACAATACGTCTATTGAAATGTGTTGTATGTAAGGGTATCCCCTCCCAGAAGTTTTACACTTTTATTAAGGGTGCACTTCATTCCTTGTCAATAAAAGCAATTTGATGATATAAAAAATGACATGGTTTACTTTTAAGTGAGCTTCAGAAATTCTTCTTTACTTCTGGTGACTAATTGGTTCCATGCTCATTAAGCAATGATCCAAATTTTAAGTTTTTGTGAAGAAAATGGTATATTTTGTCACTTTTTCCATTATTAAGGGGTACCTTCTACCCTTATTTGATATCATGGTCAATATTGGTAAATAATGGTATGAAACCATTCAAAATAATGAAGTATATGTGTTACAAACAATTCTGAATGAAAATCATGAAAGAAAAACAGACAACTTCTTCATATAATGCATTTATTTGTTAATATCAATGAATGGGATTGAGAGGTAGGGGTGTGACACATCATAGACTATGTTTCTCTTCAGGTTGGGTTCCCATCCTCATTATTAAGGGGGCTTGGTGTACAGTTAGTGAGATTTCCAAAAAATGCAAAATGACCATTTTTGGCAATGTTTTGGATAAATCTATAGGAAAAACACCAGCTTTGTTTACAACATGGGCGCAGACATTTTGGACACCCAAAGTTGTGCGGAGGGTAAAATGAGCCCAGTGATCTGATTGGTCATTAAATGAAAAAATTAGTTTTGCCATTAATAAGTGAAATAAAGGTGATAAAAAAGATACATGAATATTGGTAGTACTTTGGAAATTATAGGGTTGACGGTTGAAAATTGAAAGGGAGGGGTCATATGAGAATAGATATTTTCCTTTGGTGCGGAATACTACGAGTTGTAAACAAGTGAAAATTTGAAGTAAAAATGCAACGGCAACCTATACTTTTGATTGCAAATTTTGTTATAAAAAATATTGATCTTTCACCACAGGGTACTTATTTGACCCAGATATAATAAACATGGGAGTGACAGTGACCTGAAGTTTTGTAAATTTAAGCATTGAGGCCTATGGGAAAATATTTGGTGGTGTCTGTCCTGATATTGTTTTTTGTACTCCATAAATTCTTATGTATAACTAAAAGTAGTGCAATAATCGTTTTATTAAATATTAATTTAACAAACCATCGACCATTGACAGAGATCTGGCAAGTTCTATCAATCCCTCTGGTTTTTCGATGCAGTAAAAAGAGTTGGTGCTAAATGAAATTCAGCTGAAACATTTCTGTGACGTCATAGCATTGCAATATGATAAATTATCCAGTTTACAGTCCGATGTCATTTTAAATGATAGAACATGTGGCTGTCTCTGGACAAATGAACATGTAGAACAAAACTAAAAAAGTAATAATGAAATTTATAGACTTTGCATTTGTTTATTCAGTGGAGATTAGATACATGTACATGTGGTGATGTACACAATCACATTGTAATTTTCAGAAACTAAAATATTTCTTCAAAAATGGGAATTCCTCCTTTGCCAAAGTTTGACTACAATATTTTTGTTTGTTAGGTTCTCATCACTGACTTTTGTGACCAAGAGCAGTACCAAATGTACGTGTACATGTATGTTGCATGTCAACATTTAGAGACAAATGGCTACAATATAAACAGAAATTGTCATAACCCATTTATAGGTTACGCTAAAGGCAATGACTGTAACCTGCAGGTTACAAGACATGTAGCAAATTTAATGAAGAATTAAAAATGAAATTCATCAAGAAAGAAAAAGAATTTATTTGATTTGTATTTGTCATAACCTCCACATAACTTGAATGATCTCTCCTGTGTTTTTTTGTGGTCTCCAATGGACTACAGACGAATAATTTCCAGAGATTTTCCTAGGCCGATTTTTGCTATTTTAAGTCTGGTTAAAGGACCCGTTCCCAATGCAAAACATGTGTTGTAATATTATTTTAATACTTTGCAAAACTTTTGTTTTCTTCTCATTATTTATTTCACACTTGATGTACTTAATACACTTTAATATATTTAACAGTTTCATATGTACTATGTATACTGGCTAATAGACAGAAACAGGATATTATTTTGTAGTGCCATCTAGTGACAGTATCATGAGATGTAGTGGTAATAAAAGCTGAACTGCTCACAATGGGCCATCAGTTTACAAAGGGAGATAACTCCAATGTTACTATTGCTACATTTCTTTCTCTACATAATTACTGGCATGCAGCTCATCAGCTTTAATTGTTTTCCTGCTGTGTACATGTACATCACATGCATGTTGGTTTGTCATGCACTTATAATTAGAAATAAACAACTTCCAAATTTTCTGATAGGCCCACTAGTTTGTACTGGACCCAACCATGCTACATGTATAATTTTTTTTATAAAACGTTAACTCCTGACAAACTTTTGCTTTTGATATACATGTATGTACAGTACTTGTGCATGTATATGATCAGTACATGTATATGATAGAGTTTTCCTTCGATAGGTTGGCAGACTTGTTGGCTTCTACTGGACAAAGCCATGCTATCCTATTACATCTACATGAAATATGAAACATTAACCCCTAACAAATCTATTAGTATATGATTTTTCCTTCGATAGGCTGGTAGACTCGTTGGCTTCTACTGGACAAAGCCATGCTATCCTATTACAAATATTAACCCCTAACAAATCTATTTGCTTCTGATATATGTACTTGTCTAAGATCAGTATAATACAATTTTCCTTTGGTAGGCTGGCAGCCTCGTTGGTTTGTACTGGATAATGGTGTACTGTCTTATTACAAGTCTCAGGAGGAAGTCAATAGTGGTTGTAAGGGATCAATCAAAATGTCCGTTTGTGATATTGCTGTCCATGTCACAGATGTGTGTCGACTTGACCTCATTATTCCTGGGGAACAACATTTTTATATACGCGCATCAAATCCAAAAGAGCGACAACAATGGCTGGTTGCCTTGGGAACTGCTAAAGCATCACTTGCCAGTGGCTTATCCCATGAGAATGCAGGTAAGGAGATGTACATGTACATGTACTTGTATGTTTAGATAATGTACATAGCTTGCTTATGATTTGAATTGATACAGATAAATAACTATATACATGTACATGTAAAGGGGTTTGATGCAGTGACAGTTACTACAGGTACTTATTAAAATGACAGATACTTGGTACAGTGTACAATATAGGGATGTGATGGTTCAGGATTTTTAGCTCGCCTGAGCCGTAGGCTCAAGTAAGCAATTGTGATCACTCCCCGTCCTGTGTCCATCTGTAAACTTTTCATATTTTCAACTTCTTCTCTGAAACTACTGAAGGGATTTTGACGAAACTTGACAGGAAGGAAGTGTTCAAGTTCCTTTACCAATTTTTTAGTTTTCAACAAGATTGGCTCAGGGGTTGATCCAGGGCGGGGCAGAATATGTCCAAAAAGGTACCCTTCTTTAAAAATCTTCTTCTCCAGAATCGCTGCATGAATTGAAGAACGAATTGTTTCTGAGTGATCTACATGGATGTATGATTCAAGTTAGTATTTTTCATAAAAATTGGAATATTAATTTTTGATGCATTTTTGTAGTCTTTACAGCCTTTGTCATGTTCATTCATTTTTATTTCACTTGAGCCAAAGGCTCAAGTGAGCTTTTGTGATCACTCCCTGTCCATAAACTTTTCATATTTTTGACTTCTTCTCTGAAACCACTGAAGGGATTTTGACAAAACTTGACAGGAAGGAAGTATTTAATGTCCTTTACCAAGTTTATAGTTTTCAGCCAGATTGGCTCAGGGGTTGATCCAGGGCGGGGCAGAATAAGTCCCAAAAGGTACCCCTCTTTAAAAATCTTCGTCTCCAGAACCGCTTTATTAATTGAAAAACAAATTGTTTCTGAGTGATCTACATGGATGTATGATTCAAGTTTGTATTTTTCATAGAAATCGGATTATTAATTTTTGAAGCGTTATTAAGGTTACTACAGGTACTTGTTACAATGACAATAACTACTTGTTACAATGACAGTTACTACATTTACTTGTTACAATGATAGTTACTGCAGGTACTTGCTTTTAGTGACAGTTACTGCAAATACTTGTTGCAATGAGAGTTACTACAGGTACTTGTTACGATGACAATTACTACAGGTACTTGGTACAGTGACAGTTACTACATGTTACAATGACAGTTACTACAGGTATTTGATACAGTGACAATTACTACAGGTACTTATTACAATGATGGTCACTATAGATACTTGGTACACTGACAGTTACTACTTGTTACAATGACAGTTACTACAGATACATATACTTGGTAAACTGACAGTTACTACACAGATGTGATGCAGTGAGTTACTACAGGTACTTGGTACAGTGACAATTACTACTTGTTACAATGACAGTTACTACAGATACATATACTTGGTAAACTGACAGTTACTACACAGATGTGATGCAGTGAGTTACTGCAGGTACTTGGTACAGTGACAGTTACTACATGTTACAATGACAGTTACTACAGGTATTTGATACAGTGACAATTACTACAGGTACTTATTACAATGACGGTCACTATAGATACTTGGTACACTGACAGTTACTACTTGTTACAATGACAGTTACTACAGATACATATACTTGGTAAACTGACAGTTACTACACAGATGTGATGCAGTGAGTTACTGCAGGTACTTGATACAGTGACAATTACTACTTGTTTCAATGACAGTTACTAGAGATACTTTGTACAGTGACAGTTACTACTTGTTACAATGACAGTAACTACAGATACTTGGTAAACTGACAGTTACTACTTGTTACAATTGCAGTTACTATAGGTACATATACTTGGTTAACTGACAGTTGCTACACATGTGATGCAGTGGCAGTTCTTAGTACAGTGATAGTTACTACAGGTAATTTGTACAGTGACAGTTACTTCAGGTACTTGGTACAGTGACAGTTACTGCAGGTACTTGATACTGTGACAATTACTACAGGTACTTGATGCAGTGGCAGTTACATGTTGTACTACAGGTACTTGGTACAGTGACAGTTGCTACAGGTACTTGGTACAGTAGCAGTTACTATAGGTACTTGGTACAGTGACAGTTACTACAGGTACTTGGGACCGTAGCAGTTACTACAGGTACTTGGTAAAGTGACAGTTACTACAGGTACTTGGTACAGTAGCAGTTACTATAGGTACTTGGTAAAGTGACAGTTACTACAGGTACTTGGTACAGTAGCAGTTACTATAGGTACTTGGTACAGTGACAGTTACTACAGATACTTGGTACAGTAGCAGTTACTATAGGTACTTGGTAAAGTGACAGTTACTACAGGTACTTGGTACAGTAGCAGTTACTAGAGGTACTTGGTACAGTGACAGTTACTACAGGTTCTTGGTACAATAGCAGTTACTACAGGTACTTGGTACAGTGACAGTTACTACAAGTTCTTGGTACAATAGCAGTTACTACAGGTACTTGGTACAGTGACAGTTACTACAGGTAGTTGGTACAATAGCAGTTACTACAGGTTCTTGGTACAATAGCAGTTACTACAGGTACTTGGGACAGTAGCAGTTACTACAGGTACTTGGTACAGTAGTAGTTACTACAGGTACTTGGTACAGTGACAGTTACTACAGGTACTTGGTACAGTGACAGTTACTACAGGTACTTGGTACAGTGACAGTTACTACAGGTACTTGGTACAGTGACAGTTACTACAGGTACTTGGTACAGTGACAGTTACTACAGGTACTTGGTACAGTGCCAGTAACTACAGGTACTTGGTACAGTGACAGTTACTACAGGTACTTGGTACAGTGACAGTTACTACAGGTACTTGATACAGTGCCAGTAACTACAGGTATAGGTCTCCCAAGGTAAAGTGGCAGATGTTTGCAAACACAACGAGTCTAAATCAAATCATAACAGGGGTGATAAGCTACTTGTCCTCATAAAAGTATTACAGATTCAGTAATGCATGGAGTCCATGCAAGGCAATACTTTTGGAAAGTAGACCGTATTGTTTTGGTTTCTGACTTAACCAGGATGTTCCACTTTACCTTGGTACACTTATACCTGATGCAGTGGCAGTTACATGTTATACTACAGGTACATGGTACAGTGACAGTTACTATAGGTACTTGTAACTGATATCACTGTGATATCATCTTTTTAAACATTATATTGTTGTTTTTTACAGGTGAAATCTCACCTGATATTGTAAGAACAAAGAAATCAGAGCTGCGACTGTATTGTGATCTTCTGATGCAGCAGGTGCATTCTGTGAAAAGTGCTGTTGAGAGCGACATTCAACCAAATGTCAGTGTAAGTATCATAGGTAAACATAGTAAAAGTTTCAAACTCCTCACCTGATTTTTGGAATAAAGCAGTACATGTAATACTACAAGTTCATAAATGTTTATTAAATTATTGTAATAAGTACAACTGGTCATGTGGTCTTATTGCTCACTGTTTTCTCTATTCATGCTTTTACTAGCCTTGTTAATTATTTTAAAATACAAATTATATTTTGTTATCTTTTTTAATGATTTAAGCACAAAACAATGCAGCTAGTCAGATTCAAATACTGTTACCATCATAGCTTATAAGTGTGTAATAAGTATTTTGGCCCATTAGAAATAAGTGACTTTATGAGGGATTTTCCACATTCTTTTGGGAATGAGGCCTAAGCATTTCAATTCAGAATTTTAGCAACATTTTATTGAAATTGGGAAATCTGAAAATAAACTAAACTATATGAAAATAGAAAGATCTCTTCATTTGACTTCAACTGGAGAATTTTGACAGCAAATTTGGAAAAAAATACATTGTTTTTGCATTGGAGATCAGGCCATACGATTGGGTGGAAAACTCATTTGATATTGCAGTGCCATTCAAATATCCATACACGCTTTCTAGAAAATGTGTTTACACTAAAAACTAGTTTGGCAGTTATGTTGTGTGGCTAGCAGTATGTTCGTTTAATTAGACTGGTAACTCACATTGATTGTGACTGGTAACTCACAGTGAGAGTGACTGGTAACTCACAGTGAAAGTGACTGGTAACTCATGATGATTGTGCCTGGTAACTCTCAGTTTGACTGGTAACTCATTGTGAGTATGACTGGTAACTCATACTGATTGTGACTGGTAACTCACAGTGAGAGTGACTGGTAACTCATTGTGAGTAAGACTGGAAATTCATACTGATTGTGGCTGGTAACTCACAGTGAGTGTGACTGGTAACTCATGATGATTGTGCCCGGTAACTCTCAGTGTGACTGATAACTCACAGTAAGTGTAACTTGTAACTCACAGTCAGTGTGACTGGTAACTCACAGTGAGTGTGACTGGTAACTCACAGTCAGTGTGACTGGTAACTCACAGTCAGTGTGACTGGTAACTCACAGTAAGTGTAAATGTTAACTCAGTCAACGTGACTTGAAATGTATGGTGAGTGTGACTGATAATTCACAGTGAGTGTGACTGAAAACTCATGGTGACTGGTAACTCACAGTGAGTGTGACTGGTAACTCATGATGAATGTGACTGGTAACTCACAGTGAGTGTGACTGGTAACTCACATTGAGTATGACTGGTATCTCATGGTGAATGTGACTGGTAACACACAGTGAGTGTAACTGGTAACACACAGTGAGTGTGACTGGTAACTCACAGTGAGTGTGACTGGTAACTCACATTGAGTATGACTGGTATCTCATGGTGAATGTGACTGGTAACACACAGTGAGTGTAACTGGTAACTCACAGTGAGTGTGACTGGTAACTCATGGTGAATGTGACTGGTAACACACAGTGTGACTGGTAACTCACAGTGATTGTGACTGGTAACTCACATTGAGTATGACTGGTATCTCATGGTGAATGTGACTGGTAACACACAGTGAGTGTGACTGGAAACTCATGGTGTGTGTTATTGGTCAGCAGGTGATGTTTATTTCTCCGTGGTACTGATATAATGCCTGGATTTTCAGAGGTTCTTGTTTGTGCAGTTTTCACTCATTCATTATACACTCCATAACAGTTAACACTTTGGAGCTGTACTATGATATTAATGCCAAGAAGTTCCTGTCAAAATATATCACAATCAGACAAAATATTTATTTCCAGAAATTAGACGAAGCTACCTCTTTACTGGGAGCTACCTGTGATACATTTATACAAACATTAGAAGATTGTATGAAGATCGCTAATGCTAGCATCGCATATGAATCTCCACACCAGCATATAAGTGATTCACCATTCCCTACTGTCTCCTTGAAAAATCCACAGAAAAAGGTAAGTGTATGAAATGATCAGGGAGTAATTAAAACTTGTAATGGACAATAGGTAGAGTAATCATATTGCAAGTAGAAGGTTCCAGGTGTCCAGTCATTCATAAAACTTTAAAAAACAAAATGTAGTGACTGTTCCTTTGGTGTTGGCATAGCATTCCAAGCCCTAGTCGATGATCTAAAACCAAAGCCCCGTGTCACACCTCCCTGCATGGACATTAGTCTACAGTTCACTTGAAGCTGGTGAGGTTGCCATATACTGTATGTGTTTTTAAATTAGCGCACTCATATTTTAGTGCTCTTAGGAGATATAGACTTATTAGCGCAATCTTAAATTTGCGCAATTAATTTCAATAAATTTGTCATGTATACAGAATGACAGGATTGAGAAATTTCAACGCTGCCCTTGAATTAGCGCAGTGACTTAAGCGCTAAAGGCGTTAATATTAGAATGCTGCTAAAATAAGTACATGTACAGTAAGTGAAACATTCTTTGTGGAAATCAGGATGAAAAGCAACAATAAAAAAAAGTACATGTTAAACTGAATATTAAATGCCTACTGTTCAGGGACCACCCAACATACAAAGTGAAAGTCATGAGTATTTTGAATGAGACTTAAAACCTAGATCCCGTATCAGGAAAGGCATGCCACATAAAAGAGCCATCTCTGCATTGGCACACCTAAAGCTGATGACATCTCCATGTAAAGGAAAATAAGTCTAAAGTTTTCTTCTGGCATAACACAATCTGTAAGTCGTCTATAAAGGAGAGAGCAAAGGTTTCAGTGATTTTCATGTATCATACCTCGTCATCATACCTCTTCATAATATCTTGTGATCTCATTTGTCAGTAAGCGCCGAGTAACTGTTAACATTGATATTTTCGCATGTTGTTAATTTTCTTAGGTAAACATACGGATGGGGAGATTTTATGTGCTGTCACACCTTACTTTGAGCAGTACTGTATTAAATGATAATTCTTAGTACAACTGTGGGACTGGTATGTGGGGGTAAATTACACTAAATATATGTAAATTACCCTCGTGCATAAATTTCAACGTTAACAGTTTATCGGCTGTCAGTCACCTCTATTGAGGTCATGCATATGTTTGAATGCACACTGAAATATGCATGATCAGATTGACGTTATATGGACACGGATTTTGTAAATTTTCATTTATCTAGACTCTATATGATGAAGAGAATCTTATTGAATATACATGTAGTAAATTCAATATGATGTAATAGACCGTATTCTGAAATCTTCTTTGTTAAATAATCCTTTAAATTAATCCTCTTTTGAGAGGTCACCTGTCTTAACCTTAATTCAGTGGTAGATGGGGTGGTTTCTCAAGACAGCTTCCACTGTACAACATTACTGACCACCTGGTCACTAAGACCATTTTTTTGCTGTCCCCAAAAGTACCATTTGTGTACAAATCAACCTCTATATAAAGACCACCTCCCTATAAAGACCAGTTTTCTTGTACCCCCTAGGAGGTCGTTTTAATATATACAAGTTTCACTGTATAGTTATACAATATTCAGGAATTGTAATGTTGACTTACATTGTTGTGCCATTAAATGTATTCAAAACTTTAACATTTTTTTCCACTACTTTGTTGATTTTACAGTTCATGTATGTATGGCATCCAATATCTAAGAAGGTGTGTACGAAATTCCCCCTATTTACACAAAACTTGGTATATATTTAATATATTGGTACCTAATCTACCTGTCTCAAACACAATTATCCTATCCACTGTCAAATGCACTTACTATGTTTTAAATTTTATTTTTGAAATTTGAATATTGTTATTTTATGTGACAGTTGAGGATTGTTTTTCTATCTTTGAAATTTAAGAATTATAATTTTATCTCTGACATTTGAGTATTGTTATTTTATCTCTGACATTTGAGTATTGTTATTTTATCTCTGACATTTGAGTATTGTTATTTTATCTTTGACATTTGAGTATTGTTTTTTTATCTCTGACATTTGAGTATTGTTATTTTATCTTTGACATTTGAGTATTGTTATTTTATCTCTGACATTTGAGTATTGTTATTTTATCTTTGACATTTGAGTATTGTTATTTTATCTCTGACATTTGAGTATTGTTATTTTATATCTGACATTTGAGTATTGTTATTTTATCTTTGACATTTGAGTATTGTTATTTTATCTATGACATTTGAGTATTGTTATTTTATCTTTGACATTTGAGTATTATAATTTTATCTTTGACATTTGAGTATTTGACATTTAAGTTTTGATATTTATTTTTGACATTTGAGTGTTGTTATTTTATCTTTGGCATTAGAGTATTGTTATTTTATCTCTGATTTGAGTATTGTTTTTTATCTTTGACATTTGAATATTATTATTTTATCTTTGACATTTGAGTATTGTTATTTTACCTTTGACATTTGAGTTTTGTTATTTTATCTGTGACATTTGAGTATTTTGAGTATTGTTTTTTATCTTTGACATTTGAATATTGTTATTTTATCTTTGACATTTGAGTATTGTTATTTTACCTTTGACATTTGAGTTTTGTTATATCTTTGACATTTAAGTATTTTGAGTATTGTTATTTTATCTGTGACATTTGAGTAATGTTATTTTATCTTTGGCATTTGAGTAATGTTATTTTATCTTTGACATATAAGTTTTATTATTATATCTTTGTTAATTTATCATTATTTCTCTCTCATTGTATCTATTATTTTTGGTAGTTTAATTTTATTTCATGTCATCTCAGCAAATATAATGTATTTGCTTGTGGGAGATCTGAAAAACATCTTTTTACATATAGATACACATTAGTACATATAATGTCTGTCCACATACAGTATAGCAGTTACAGGAGAATAACTCTTGTATAAAAAAAAAAACAAAAAAAACCAACAACAACAACAACTATAGCTCAGGGCTTGATTTTAATGTAGTTCTTTTTTTTCAGGCTACAGGGCCAGTAGAATAAAATCTACCTGCCCCATCAAACATTTCATGGCCCACAAGTAACCCAAAAGAAATAATTTAATGATATATTTAGATAAAAACTAACCAACTGTAACACGGGAGGACAAAGACAAAATATTTTCAGTTTGTATTAAAGACATGATAGATTCTTTTGTAAGATATACATATGTGTAACAGTTATTGAAAAGAGCACTTATACTCTATCTGTATATCTTTGACTGGACAAAGGGGTCAGTACAGATGAGAAATCTACTGGCTTTTCCTATTATTTACTGGCCATGGGCCAATGGACCGGTGCTACTTTTTAGCCCTTAGCTGATTCGCTGTTAGGCCAGAAATGAAAAAATAAGTATTCAATATGACTTTACCTGTCCATTTAAAAGCCCTAGCCCCCAAATATTTGAGGTAGTTTTGCCCACTCCCCCAGAAGTTTTGTTTTAATGCAATTAAGATTTAGAATTTTGTCTAGTTTATATATCGACATGAAACATGTTGAAAGGAAAATTAAAAACAAAAAACATTTGCCCACCAACCAGACCACCTCTAGAACTCCGGGTCTTGGCACATCAAAAAAATAATTTTTAACCGATAGTCTTATTGAAAACTTGTTTATAGGTACATATACATACAATGTACATGGATAATAGGGTATACATCATAACTGCATTTATCTGCAAAATCTACTACAATAACATGACCCCAATAACATAAACCTTAGATTTCTTACCTGAGTCATAATATATAATGTAAATTGTCATTATTGGCTATTATCCACACCTATACCACCTGTTACCTGTGCTAGTATACATTATATTCACCTTTGACAACAAGCAAAACCATATCCTTTATATATGTATCAGCAAAATCTTATTTTCATCATTATCGTATCCACATGTATATAATTAGAATTATCATTACTACAAGCATATCAACAATACAGGGTGTGTTTGGAATTATCATAACTACAGGTATATCAACAATACAGGGTGTGTTTAGAATTATCATAACTACAGGTATATCAACAATACAGGGTGTGTTTAGAATTATCATAACTACAGGTATATCAACAATACAGGGTGTGTTTAGAATTATCATAACTACCTGTGTATCAACAATACAGGGTGTGTTTAGAATTATCATAACTATGCATACATGTATCAGCAATCCAAAAAGTGTTTATGATTATATTCTATAGCAGTTATACCCTATCATGACCTGTGCTTTTAGAATCATTGTAACAAATGTAATCTTCAACTTATTTTTAATTTTAGTGATTGATTCTGGATGATAACATTATATAAGAACAAAAGTGAAATTTGAATCACCTGTGAGTGTCCAACTTCACCACTTGAAATTAAGTGAAATAAATAGATGTTAAATGATTCGCATATGATTTGTAGAAGAAATTTGAGAAAAAATATATATACGTTGTGTATTGTCTTTTTAACTTTGAGAATTAGCCATATATTGTCTCAAATTTATTACCTTTTTAACATTTTAAATTGCCCTACCATATTAGAATAACACCTGAACATTATAAAAGCCTGTACTGAACATTTTAAAAGCCTGTACTGAACATTTGAAAAGCCTGTACTGAACATTTTAAAAGCCTGTACTGAACATTTGAAAAGCCTGTACTGAACATTTTAATAGCCTGTACTGAACATTTTAAAAGCCTGTACTGAACATTTTAAAAGCCTGTACTGAACATTTTAAAAGCCTGTACTGAACATTTTAATAGCCTGTACTGAACATTTTAAAAGCCTGTACTGAACATTTTAAAAGCCTGTACTGAACATTTTAAAAGCCTGTACTGAACATTTTAAAAGCCTGTACAGTAAAACCTGCAACCACTTGTGTATGACAACCACCTGGTCAAAAAGACTTTTTTGCTGTCCCCAATAGTACCATTTGTGTACAAATCCACATCTATATAAAGACACCCTCCCTATAAAGACTGGTTTTCTATGTTTCTAAGGAGGGTGTTATATACAAGTTTCACTGTAGTTACATTTACATTGTGTCCCTTTTACTCTCTGTACTGCCAGTCTATCATTTATCAGATAAAGTATATTTTATCTTATTACCTGTCTTCTTTTCTGCCTGTCTCACTGTCTGTGTACATTTTTATATTGTTTTGTACATTTTTCAGTTATCATATTCATATTTGCTATGAAGACCTGTTTACTTTTCAGCCTTTTTCACTGTCTGTGTACGCACGGTCTGTGTACATGTACATTTTATATTGTTTTGTATATTTTTCAGTTATCATATTTATATTTTATCTTACTACCTGTCTATTTTTCAGCCACTCTCATTGTCTGTGTACATTTTCAGTTATCATATTTATATGTGATCTGAAGGCCTGTCTACATTTTAGCCTGTTTCACTGTCTGTGTACATTTTTATATTTTTTGTTCATTTTCAGTTATCATATTTATATATGATCTGAAGAATTGTCTACTTTTTGCCATGTCTCACAGCCTGTATACATTTTTGATAATGTTTTGTACATTTCCAGCTCGCCTGAGCATGCTGAGCCAGGGACATGACTTTATCAGCTCTGCTTGTTTTTTTTCTATTTGAATTGATTTTTTAATAAGTAAAAGTTATTGCAATCATGATAATGCTATTTTAATTTCAAGCACCTGCTTAAGGAATGTTCTTGTTATTCAATGAGTTTAATGGCTTAATTATTTTTACTTATTAAGATTCAGACCAGGCACCACTCATTAAGCAAGTTTACCACAAAATTGGTGTGGTGATGATATAGGCCACTCATTGAAACAATATATGGTACTTATTAGGGACACTTTATATTTTGTAGCCTATAATGGCATTTTACAATTGTATTGCGATGACTGTTTTCTTTTTTTCAGGACAAAGGGGGTGTGATTGGTTTTTCTTTGTCTGTGTGGTTTGTTTTGCAACATTTTGGTGGTCTCTTCCTGGGTACATCGTAACTGGGCTCTCTCCTCCATCATTAAACCTATTCACCACCATATAACTGAAAAATTGTTGAGTGTGGTATTAAGCAGTGTTCAAAATTCGAAAAATTTGAACCTAAATTTGAAAGAGTTATGGGACTTAGATGAGATACCTTATGGCCTACATTTGACAGTTTTGGGACTTGCATGACTTGCATTTTGGCCTATATTTAACAGAGTTATGGGACTTAGATGAGTTACCTTATGGCCCACATTTGACAGAGTTATGGGACTTGGATAAGTTGCATTATGGCCTATATTTGACAGATGTATGGGACTTAGATGAATTACCTTATGACCTACATTTGACAGAGTTATGGGACTTTAAATCTTCATGAATGAAGCTCTTGGGAGACTGGTGTTTCCCAAACATGTTTTGTTTATTGTTTTTTTAAGCATGAAATATTATGTGTAAAAATATGTACTTATATCACAACTATTTAATATATTCACATATTTGTTATTTCTAAATCAAACTTATTGTTGTCAATTTTCTGTAATCCTGTTGTTTGTAGTTAGTGGTTTCTAAATGGATGGAATATTAATTGATGATAACATTTTATTTTTTTCAGAATGCAGTGAAACCTAGATCAGCATCCACAAGTGATCGTCCAAACATTCCCAGTCAAGATATGTCATCGTCCTCTAAAAAATCACCCCGTCGACGAACTTTGTCAGAAAACTCTTACTCGGATCAGTCCTTATCTGACCAATCAAGTGATGTCTCTTTATCACGTGATTCATCTCAAACAAATATGTCACAAAATTCTAATCATAAATCAGGGGAAAGTGATTCACCTACAGATTTACAAGTCGCTAAGTCGAATAGCAATTACAAGTCACCGTTAGGAGAAATAAAAGAGAATTCCAGTGATTCAGTAAGAACTAGCGTAAACAAATCCAATGCAAAAATTGGTGCTCATAATTCAATATCAGTTACCAGTGTCAATAGTGAAGAGGAGTTTAAAGATGCAGTTGAAGAAGAAAAAATTCCAACCTTTTATTCTGTGATGAAGTGCAGGTAATGTCATTTGTAATAATTACAATATCGTATACATGATGTAGGTAACCATGGTGAGTGAAATCTAAACATTTGAATTTTGAATAGTGCTTGATGCCACAGTCAACAATTTTTTTCATTTCTATGGTGGCTGCCAGTTTTTAATGCGGGAGAGAACCTAGTTACAATATACTCGGGAAGAGACCACTGGCCTTCCGCAAGTAAACTAGCAAACATTCTCACAAAAAACAGCTTGGGTTCTAGCAGGACTCGAACCTGTGTTGATCCAAAGTGAAAGACGTCATGGTTCAAAGCGTGATGCTCTAATCACTTGGCCACAGAGCCTCCGAACCTTTTTTCATACACAGGTAGATTAAAGGGGATCTCCATTTGCCAAGTGTTTAAAATTTGAATTTTGAATTGTGTTTTATGCCACACTCTACAATTTTTTGTGGTTAGAGCATTGCAATTTAAAGCATGGAATCTCTCACCTATAATCTATACAGGCTCAAGCCTGTGATAAGGTTGTTGGTTTCTTACCTAGTGTATGGTAACAGGTCTCTCCGTCATTACTCTGTACAGGCTCAAGCCCTGCTGGAATCTTATCTGCTTTCATGATAAGGCTGGAGGTTTCTTATGCAGTGCATTGTAACGGGTCTCGCCTCCACCATTAAAACTGGCTGCCACCGTATAACATGTATAAGTGAAAAAATTGTTGAAGTGTGCTGTAAAACACCACTAACTGACATCCTCCCCTGCCTCCCTCCCCTCCAAAAAAATTATAGTGTGTTAATGTCATTCTGGACATCTTTTGCTGGATGGTAGGAATATTAGACTGTTAGGTCTCTTACTCCTATTAAGTGCAAGTTTGATCTTACTTGAAGCCTAACCTAGAGAAAGTTGCCAATTTACTTTTAGATTGCTATCCGTCTGGGTGTTTTCTGGGTACATTGTTATAATGTTTTCTGGTTACATTGTTACCATGTTTTCTGGGTATAAAACATTGGCTGCCCCAAATGACTGATAAAAATGCTGTTAAGTTATTGATTACACTTTGATTATTGTTTTTATATTTTTGTTTTTTGCAGTTTTATTAATTTACAATTAGAAAAAGATGGTGGGATTCCTGTAGAACCTTTTTTAGAAGCGTCTCGGTCACTTGTGCCTATATTTGGTGAGTTATCTTCAGTACAATAACAAATAAGAGCTATACACAGGTATAAAAAAAGCGTATAGTCCTATATATTTTGTGAAAATAAGGTCAGATTTAGTGTGGTATTCATATACAAATAATGAGGTAGACATAATCAATTACAAGTGATAAGTGCCAAACCTGGGTTTCTCATTCAATTTTCACAAAATATATAGGAATTTGATCATTTGTATGCCTGTGCTTGATATACAATAACAAAATCAATCTTAAGTGGTAAAAGGAGGAAACAAATGAAAAAAAAAACACAGTTAATGCCACTTTAAAGCTGGTGAAACAGTTAATGCCCCCTTTAAAGCTGGTGACATCTCCATATTAGTATAATTTTGGTCGGATGTAAAAAAAAAAAGAAGAAAAAAAAGAACAACAAAAAACAAAAACAAATAAGCACACTTGTTGGAAATTGATGATGCTAGAAAATATAACACAGATGATCAGTATTTGAAAAAAGGATTTTTTGTTTTATATTTTTAATTTTTATCATCTTTAGATAAACTCAATGCCACAGCATTTGCTCCTGTGAAGATGGATTTTCAAGGCAACATAAGAGTAAGTTTAATCCTGTCTTTTGTTTCTGTACAGGGTTCTCATATATTTGTGAAAATGAGATAAAATTGCGAAAATAATAATTAATTTTCTTGATTGTGAAAAATTTGTGTAATATTAGAATTCTAGTAAAATTTGTGAAAGAAGTTTTGAAACTTTGTTAGATATGTTTTGTTTTTGTTCAGCATGTCCTAGAATTCTCTATACTAAGGGGTTAATTTGTCAGATCATTTTGCTCAAGAAAATGTAGTTCATCACTGTGTTTTAATTCCATAAAGCAATATGTCTGTGGTCCTGAAAATCATTAACTTAGAAAAAGTAAGGAAAAAATCCTGAATTATGTTGATGGAAATCGGGAACCATTTTTGTAAAGTGGGGGATCCGTGACTGATGGTTCCACATTCTCATGTAACAGCATATATTAAAGTTTCTGCCGTCAAGGACACACTAGTCAAGTACCATTACATTCTGCATTCACAATTTTATTTTACAAGTAGATTTTCAGATTAATTGCTCTGCAGGACACATGAAAATTTCTATGATTGTTGACCTTTGACCTAGTGCACTCTATGATTGGCTCCTTTTTTATGGTCTTTCAACATCTTATTTTCAGAAACTACAGCAAAAATTTAGTTCAAACCCATCTCAATTTGTGACGTTACAAAAAATGGTGATATCAGAGATGAATGCCAAACAACACACAATGTCCAGTTCTGCCACACTCGCCCTGTTGTGGATGAAAAGGTTAGATTCTAAGAAGTGCTTGACCATAAGTTGTCAAGTTGTGTGGTCAAAATTTTATTTTTGTGTAAACTGCGTGGTCATTAATTGATGAAATGAATACAACTACATTTACTTGAACTACCTGCCCCTAATCTTCAATCATAGCAATTTGTATCAAATTCTGTATGAGACAAATCATAAAACAAGAGTGATGACAGATCAGGGTTTAATATGGGAGGACCATAGCTTAACAGCATTGATTTAAAGTCATATATATATATATATATATATATATATATATATATATATATATATATATATATATTTAATACTGTAGCACATTTTTCTGCTGTGATTTTATATTGTTTAAGGAACTCACAAAGCATTTTTTATAGTATAGCTTTTTTACCTCTTTGCATGTTAACC
Organism: Atrina japonica; assembly: GCA_030159075.1. Taxonomy (NCBI): domain Eukaryota; kingdom Metazoa; phylum Mollusca; class Bivalvia; order Pterioida; family Pinnidae; genus Atrina; species Atrina japonica. The sequence goes on from BROG01000280.1 coordinate 87,714, forward strand.
ACGGATGCAGGTCTTAAAACAATGCATGAATCTGTGGCCAAGTACTTAAAACATTGTGCTTTGAACCATGAAGTCTCTCACTTCTGGTCAGCACAGTATCTTGCTACGCTGGAACCTAAGCTGATTTTTGTGAGGAAGGTTGCAAGTTTACTTGTGCAATGCTGGTGGTCTCTTCCTGGGTACATTGTAACTTGGGTGGTTCCTCCACCAATGAAAACTGGACGCCATCATATAACTAAAATTGTTGAGTGTGGCGTAAAACACTATTCCAAAATCAATTCAAATCAAACAATGTGGTTTTTTTTCAGGAAAAGGAAATATTTTTGGATAGAATTTAAAAAATAGAACTATTTGAAATTCTTTAAAAGAGTATTAGAATTAAGTTATGAGTTATTCTGCTTAATTATTATGTAATACCATATGTATACATGCTGCAGATCATGTTTACGCCTTTTTGAGAAACAAGTTTCTTCTTTTTACAGGGGTCTGGAGTTTATCCGAGAATTCCATAATGAAGTTTTACAAGGTCAAGAAAACCTTTCCACAGCCGCCACTGCTGCCTACAGTCTTTCACTTAAACCATTCCATGGCTGGGTTATACGGGGAGTATTTGCTGTGAGTAGTTGTAATTTTGGATACTGCATATCTGGAAATTTTCAACCCTGGTTATTTTAGACCCTGGTTATTTTTGCCCCTGGTTATTTTCTGGGACTGATTGAAGTCCATCAGTTGGTAGAGTACTGGCCTCTCAAGCAGTGATCTCAGGACTGATTGGTCCATCAGTTGGTAGAGTATTGGGCTCACAAGCAGTGATCTCAGGACTGATTGGTCCATCAGTTGGTAGAGTATTGGGCTCACAAGCAATGATCTCAGGACTGATTGGTCCATCAGTTGGTAGAGTACTGGCCTCTCAAGCAGTGATCTCAGGAATGATTGGTCCATCAGTTGGTAGAGTATTGGGCTCACAAGCAGTGATCTCAGGACTGATTGGTCCATCAGTTGGTAGAGTATTGGGCTCACAAGCAGTGATCTCAGGACTGATTGAAGTCCATCAGTTGGTAGAGTACTGGCCTCTGAAGCAGTGATCTCAGGACTGATTGGTCCATCAGTTGGTAGAGTACTGGCCTCTCAAGCAGTGATCTCAGGACTGATTGAAGTCCATCAGTTGGTAGAGTACTGGCCTCTCAAGCAGTGATCTCAGGACTGATTGGTCCATCAGTTGGTAGAGTATTGGGCTCACAAGCAATGATCTCAGGACTGATTGAAGTCCATCAGTTGGTAGAGTACTGGCCTCTGAAGCAATGATCTCAGGACTGATTGAAGTCCATCAGTTGGTTGAGTATTGGCCTCTCAAGCAATGAATGATCTTAGGAATGATTGAAGTCCATCAGTTGGTAGAGTACTGGCCTCTCAAGCAGTGATCTCAGGACTGATTGAAGTCCATCAGTTGGTTGAGTATTGGCCTCTCAAGCAATGAATGATCTCAGGAATGATTGAAGTCCATCAGTTGGTAGAGTATTGGACATTTCAAGTAATGATCTCTGAAAGATAATTATTACTGTTCCTTCCACAAGAATTCAGCATAAAAACACAACGCTGATTGAAAATTGTACAAATCATGGTAATGTACTGCTTGTGGCAACCAGGCATCCTGTTAGAACTTGAGCAGCCATTTTGGTTTTTGGTTTCCATCTAATAACTTTCTTTCCTTAGATTTTACCCAGATTTGATGCTTTAGGATGAGTTTGATTATGGACAGCTAACCCGAATAATTCATTCATTATATTCCGTTCACTGCAATCACTGCATTAACCTCTGAATGCATTTACACTCGAAACGTGTGAGACCGGAAATTTCTTCATGTTGCATTGTTGGATTTGTATACAGTATTACAGCTGGCGGGAAAATAACAGGAATTCAAAGTAAATATAAACAAAGCTGTCCTACTTTTATAATAATGCGATATAAAATATTAATCCAGTTGTAAGAAACTGGTTTAAGTTTTAATTTTCATCAGATATACCTATTGCGCATACTCAAAGGAATACAACACTGTGATTGGTTCCCTCTCACAGGGAACAACTGACACATTTTTATTGTATAGAAAATTCAAGCCCTCGTAGGATGGAGAGAACCGGAAACAGAGCAGGCTTGAATTATTGGAGTTAATGGGCAGCAGGAAGTTATCATTTGTTTGTAGGGGAGACAATTTGTTACCTCTGAAATTCACTACAACAGAGCGAGAAAAATGTACTCATCCACTCGTTTAGGACAGGTGAAATCGGCATGGGGACAAGTACTTATGGTGAGTACTTGTCCCTAGTGATGAGTGAGTTGTCTTCTAGATCTCTAAACATCTTACATGGTAGCCTCTAAAACAATGCATTCACGTGGCACCTTCAAAATCCTAATACCGTTATTTTTTATTAATTATAAGTCCCGTATTAGAGAAATCCAAGAATACTTGGTCTTAATGATTCCATTAAAGTTTATACAAAAATTGGGACAAGCAGGATGTGTCTCGAGACGAGAGGTTTTCAAAGTCACTCGTCCTATAGGAGGAGTGATTTTTCTCACCCTACTACAAGCGAATATTTAGGGAAGTGCTGAAACTGATTACATTATCTGTTAGAGTTAGTTGATCACTTACTATCATATTGAACCACTGATAAATTCCTGTGTACATTACTTGCCAGATATATTTTCTCATTAGGAATTCATGATTTTTGGGGAACATTATGTGAACTCTAGATATACTGGTAGATCCTGCAAACCATATTAAACATGACTTTGTCCATCTTTAGTGGTGACTATCATAACTTTTAGATTTTATTCCAAAGTAACCATTGGTCCAGAGCTTACGAACTCAGAACAGTCTTAGACTTCGTCCTTGGGTCAGTATGACTTTGTGATGCCAGGACTTTTATGTCTGTGTGATTCTGAGGTCAGTATGGCTTTGTGACCCTGGGGCTGGTTTGGTTTTGTGCTCCTCGGGCCAGGATATTGTGATTTAAACTAAATTCAAATCGTCTTCTACATGTTTTACTTTTAGGTAGCTGTTAAAGCACTTCCATACAGAGATGTCTTTCTTTCCTTACTGGCAGCTCCCGGAAACAAGTCGGAAGGTTCCAATTTTAAACAGTCATTGTTATCGGACATGGAAATGTATGTCACTGCCCTAGATGTTGTAATACAGATTCTAAATGACTTTTATCGTCTGCATTCCATCGACAATGACGACAGAGTTTAGTTAGTTCATCTGATGTCTTTCTGTGTTTGAGATTTAATGTGCTGCACATGACTCTGAATGACAGGGTGGATCTAATCTTTTTTGTGGAATATGAGCTCTGTTGAGTGGAACTATCTGCCTAACACTGTGACCAAATGTTGTGATTATTTTTCTGACAATACACCAGGAAATATTTATGTTTTCATTGGATGAAATGATAAATCATCGACTGCTCTACAACCCTTTTTCTACAGTGTGATATATAAAATACTTAAGATGTTTCCAGCCTGATTGTTTATAATATTGGATCATAGTAAGTTTTCTAAAATATGACACAATGAGTGATAGTAAAGTTCTGTGAGTGATAGTAAAGTTCTGTGAGTGATGGTAAAGTCTTGTGAGTGATAGTAAAGTCTTGTGAGTGATAGTAAAGTCTTGTGAGTGGTAGTAAAATTCTGAGAGTGATAGTAAAGTGTTGCTGAGTGACAGTAAAGTTCTGAGATTGATAGTAAAGTCTTGTGAGTGACAGTAAAGTTCTGAGAGTGATAGTAAAGTCTTGTGAGTGATAGTAAAGTCTTGTGTGTGATAGTAAAGTATGTGTGTGATTGTAAAATCTTGTGTGTGATAGTAAAGTCCCATGTGTGATAGTAAAGTATTGTGAGTGATAGTAAAGTTCTGTGAGTGATAGTAAAGTTATGGTTAGTACATAACATATTATGAATGAGTTTAATTGCATTCTAATTCCAAAGTATGTAAACTATTTTTATGTGGTGTGTAGTTGCTGTACAGTAACCAGGTATTGGTGATTTATTGTGAGTATAACATGTATAAGTGATGAGCAGTGAGGGATGTGATTGCAGTTTGTGAGTGTTGTTGTTGTACAGTAATTGTACAAATTGTTTTTGTTTGGGGAGTGTAGATTACATACAGTGAATATTGTGTACAGTAAGTGTACATGTTGTTTATGTGTGGTGAATGTAGATTACATATAGTGATTTGTTTGTACAGTAAATGTACATATTGTTTATGGGTTGAGTATGTAACTTACATACAGTGAATACTGTGTACTGTAAGTGTGTGTATTATTTATGTGAGGTGACTCTAGATTACATACAGTGAGTACTGTGTACTGTAAGTGTGTGTATTGTTTATGTGAGGTGACTCTAGATTACATACAGTGAATACTGTGTACTGTAAGTGTGTGTATTGTTTATGTGAGGTGACTCTAGATTACATACAGTGAATACTGTGTACTGTAAGTGTGTGTATTGTTTATGTGAGGTGATTCTAGATTACATACACTGAATACTGTGTACTGTAAGTGTGTGTATTGTTTATGTGAGGTGACTCTAGATTACATGCAGTGAATACTGTGTGTACAGTAAGTGTACATATTGGTGATATATCTTGAGTGTACTTGAATTCAGAGTCGTTTTTTAGTGAAGTGAATGAAAGTTATCCAAAGTGACCTGTTGTGAGTTATAAACAGTGAATGCAGTTTTTGTGCAGTTTAATTGTATGTTTATAACTGACCATAGAGCTGTATTTTATTTGGGACTATGTACAGTAAGTGAAGGTGGAATTGGAACTGTGAGTTATTGAAGATTGTGTACTGTAAATGATGACAGATTTGGAATTGGAATTGGAACTGTGAGTTATTGAAGATTGTGTACTGTAAATGATGACAGATTTGGAATTGGAATTGGAACTGTGAGTTATTGAAGATTGTGTACTGTAAATGATGACAGATTTGGAATTGGAATTGGAACTGTGAGTTATTGAAGATTGTGTACTGTAAATGATGATGGAATTGGATTTGGAACTGTGAGTTATTGAAGATTGTGTACTGTAAATGATGATGGAATTGGATTTGGAACTGTGAGTTATTGAAGATTGTGTACTGTAAATGATGATGGAATTGGATTTGGAACTGTGAGTTATTGAAGATTGTGTACTGTAAATGATGATGGAATTGGATTTGGAACTGTGAGTTATTGAAGATTGTGTACTGTAAATGATGACAGATTTGGAATTGGATTTGGAACTGTGAGTTATTGAAGATTGCGAGCTGTGAGTAAGACAGACTTAGGACTGTGAGTTGAATTAATGAAGATTGTGTAGTTTGAGTAAGAGCAGATTTAAACTTTGAGTTATTGAAGATTGTGGACCGTCAGTAATGGCAGATTTGGGACTGCAAGTTAATTGAGAATTGTGTATATTGGATAAAAGTGGATCTGGAATGTGAGTTATTTCTCATTGTGTTCAAATGTTACTGCCAATGGATCATTCCATTACTTACTGCAATGGACAGAATAATTTATTGAAAGTTTCACAAAAAAAACCCCACTTAATCCTTAAAAAATTTGTTAGTTTTTCAAAGTTTGAACTGTTGAAGGATAGTTGTTAGATACATTGATAGTGTTTATGACAGCAGGGTATCGTTACTAGTCAATATACACCTTCAGTCATTTTAACACTTTGGGGGGGGGGGGGGGGGGGGGGGGGTTCTTTTTGACATATACATATACTATGCTGTTTTGTTATATAACATCAGTCAACTTCTATACAATACAATCGTTTTGTTGTGTTGAGCTTGCTCTACAAATAGCTGTAAGCTGTTATATATTGTACAGTAAATCTTCTATTATGCCCCCATTTTATTTGCCACCTCTCTTAATGCCCCAGTTTTAGAAAGTTCACTTTTCCAATTTTCCCTATAATTTCATTTAAGGTTTCCCTCAATCCATCACCAAACCCTTTTACTATGCCAAATTTTGGTTAAAGAAATGGGGGCAGTATAATAAGGTTTTAATGTATATTAAGAATCAGCTGTTTTGGTATAGACACAAAGTATGTTGTTTTCTTAAAACAGCAGTCAACTTTATTTACAAAAAGTCTGAGGTCTTTGTTTGGTACATTTTGGCAGCAGCATTTTTGTCTAAAATTGTAAACTATTTTGTGAAAATAGTAATGTTATAACAATTTTGCTGTTGTAAGCAACAGACATTTTAAGTTTAATGTCGTCCTGTAATTTAGGACCGCAGAATAATTGTCCCTTTTTGCGAGGATTTGTAGTTTTTTACCATCCAAAGTTACAGGACCGCAGTTGAGTGTAAAAGGGTCAATCAAGTATTTAAAGCAGTTGTTGATTTCTATTCTAGTGTTCTGCAGCATGTGATTGAGACATACTTTAACTCATCAACCCCTGTAAAACAATGGAATCTTCTGTAATTCAACTAATTAGGCCATTACAAATGTGTCTTTAGGGGTGAATGAGTTAGTTGCTCAGTCATCTTTGACATTGAATAGTCACAAATGAAATACCAACATTCATTTTTTGGCAATATTCGTTTTTATCTTCATGTGTTATTTCTTTAATTCATTCATTTAATTACCCCTTGTGTTTCTTATTAACTACGGTAAAAACACCTTTATATGACTTGTTTTAGTTAATATTTATGTGCTATTTTCATGTTAGTTACATTTAAGTGTCAAAGATTAAACATGTGGGTATCAAAACAAGTTTATTTGAAAATGCAATTTCACCTCACAAACTTGTCAGTCTGTGCAAGAATATATGTGTATATCACAGAGGAAATTCTTAGATGAATAGTATAAGCTTTAGATGCCGATAAGTGGTACTACACTTTTGAGTGGTGGTACTAGACATTTGAGTGGTGGTACTAGAATTTGAGCAGTACATTTGAATATGAAATATACAACTGCTGGTGGTTTATCAAAAGAGGTTTTTATTTATAGAATATTTAACCCAATGGCTTTCTTTTTGTGGTTTTACAAAATATTGGTCTTTATAGATTTTAAAAGCATATGACCTGTCAAAATGAATTTGTTTGTATTTAAAGTTTCAGATATTTGGTACCAAAAAATGTTCTTAAAAAATCCCTGGTGAAAATAAAAGCTTGTTATTATTTTGGTTTTAATTTTGGGGAAGGGGGAATCAAATGTGAATAGTGGGTGAGTAAACATTGTGTTCTTTCATTGATGAATATCATTCCTCATCGCATTTCATTCATTCTAGGCTTTATATGTATATGTTAAAATTGTCCGTGGCCCTATACTTTCTCTTTGGTCTTTTTTTCATGTTTTTAATCAAAGTCTAATTGCAAGATATATTTTTTGTCAAAAAAGACACCCTGTATGCCTTTAATGACAGTGGTCTCTCATGACAGGTGTCACTGTTTCCATTATCAAGAGAGGCTAAGGGTCTCATACAGCTCTGAAATAGGTCACATCCTTTTAGCAGTTTTTGTATCTGTAAATAAATATATTTTCACATCCCTTAAAAGTCCATTTCCTTTAGACAGAAGTATAAGTATTGCCAATAGTTTTACAGATTCTGTATTTCTGACAAGTGACAATATTATCATTTAGATAGACATCATGACCTACATCCTCTTATTTATGTAATGTCAATGTTGATGATAGACCTAACAGTAATACTGGAATGACATATCTTATTAAAGGGGAATTAGTTGTATTTTTTTATGCCCCTGGCGTGAAAGGACTGCCAGAGCATCTATTGTTTGGATCGTCCGTCTGTCTGTTTGTCTGTCCATAATTCCATCACACTTACATATAAATTGCAATATTCAGTTTGTTGGGACTGGGGGCATTTGTGCTTCACAAACACATCTTGTTTCAAAATATTTTTTTTTCCATTTTATATACTACTTATATTGTTATACAATAACAAAAAGGAGATAAACACAGGCATAAGAATTCTTAAATTCCTACATATTTTGTGAAAATTGCTTGAGAAACCCAGGTTTGTCACTTTTTTCAATTGCAATTTATTGACTCGGCTTTACTATTCATATATGGATACCACACTGTACCTGTCCTTATTTTACCAAAATACATGAATATAGGAACATAATGTTTTTATGCCTATGTATAGTATAGCTCTTATTTGTTATAGTACATGAGGACAAATGTTTTTAGTTTAGTATTTCCTAAAAAAGGACTTTAAAATTATTGTAAATACTCAAGATAGGATATATTTAGATTCAATATTAGTTTATTTTTCCTGTCCCCTTACATACTTACGCTTTTGTTATTTTTGTTCAGTGTTGCTTTCTCATTTTCATGTAGGTTTTGTCAAGCATTCCAGAGATTAATTGATCGCATGTGAGTAGTACAGAGTAAGTCAAATGTAGCGCAAAGTTGTATGAGAGTTCAAAGAAACACAAACAAGCATATGACACGCCCAAATCACATTAATGATTTGAACATAATTTTTCTCCAGTTAAACCTAGTTTACTTAGTAATACATATTAACTGGAGAAAAAAATAAGTTTAACTGAGAAAAACTCAGTTTAACTGCAGCAAAAACACAAAATTGAGTTAAACCTAGTTTTTTTTTTAAGTAAAACCTAGTTTAACTGCAAAAAACTATGTTTAACTATGCCTTAATTACAATAATGACTTAATGAGTATTTATATGATTTTTGTGCAGGTAAACCTAGTTTTTCTCAAATTAAACCTAGTTTGTCTCCAGTTAATGTGATCAACTTGAAAAAAAATAGGGTTAACTCATAACTCATTAACTGGAGAAAAACAAGGTTTAACTGCGAAAAACTAGGTTTAACTCATTAATGTGATTTTAACATGCTATACACACAATGTGTGTAAGAGTGGCACTTAAGATTATACTTATTTTTGGGCTGCACTGTAGTTTACTTTCTTTGTGTGGATTATACTTTTCAGTACCAGATTGAATAGAATTTCTTTTGTGCAATACTTTTGTTCATATTGGACATCTAATTAAGGGATGACAACTATGTATATTTCTAACTTAATATATAAGAATTATATATATATTATATATCAGAACAAAGTAATCAGATTTTAAAATGGATTCCAAATCTGTGGTGAAAAATAAAACAAAATATGCTCTTTTTTTGTTGTTGTTTTGCGTCATTCATGATCCTGGCTAAAGCAGAATGGTGTTGGTTCCGTTAAAAAAAACGTCAGACATTGGGTTATACCTAAAAATGTATTCCATTCTTGATCCTGGTTCTGTTGTTGATTTCATTTAATAAACTATGATTGTGAAAGCTCAAAGTCATCAACATAAGAAAGTGACGTCATGAGATTTTAATGAGGCTTTAGATAATTTGAGAACTTTGTTTAATACATGGCATGTTAACCTATGGGATTCTGTTGTGATCAGTTAAGGGCATGTTGTCTGATCAAGTGTAGTAGTAATCACTTTACAACAGATGACTTTACTTGACAACCACAATATTCTTAAAAGATTAATTTTCCCACGGGAGTAGACACTGCTCTCACAGTTATTCTACGTAGACCTACATTTTAGATTGCAGTTTGTTTCAACAACAGACATGTCCATGACTTGAAATGCTTGAAGTCCAGCCCACGGTCTAGAATGAAATTAGTAAAATATTAAGTATTTAGAATGTGTTTTAAAGCAAGGGCTTGACACATGTAATACAAAATTTAATTTGACAAGTTAGCTTGTGAACTGTTCTCCTATTGTAAAGTCTGGAGAGATAAAGTCCCGTGTGTGTGTGTGCGTGCTTATAGTGATACTATTATCCTGACAGGTTAAGGTCTGAGAGGTATAAGTTATAAAGTCTGTGAACTGTTCAGCTAATATTTTACGCTGAGAAGTATAGGTGAACGGTTCATGGACTTGGAACCCTATAATTCTCGGGACAATACCATTAAAGAACGGTTCACAGACTTGGGTACCTAAGTATGTAAACCGTTCACCTATAATTTTACACTGAGTGGTAGAGTATGTGAACCAATCTCCTATAGCATTATTTTGAGAAGTAAAGGTCCCCAAACCTGTGAACCGTTCTTGTATAGTATTATCCTGAGAGGAATACATTCCCAAGTCAGTGAACCGTTATCCTATAGTTTTATTTTGAGATGTATATGACCCAAAGTCTGTGAACCGTTCTCCTATAGCATTATCCTGAGAAGTATAGGTCCCCAAGTCAAGACCGTTCTTGTATTGTATTATCCTGAGAGTAATAGATTCCCAAGTCAGTGAACCAGTCTTCTATGGCATTATCCTAAGAGGTGTATGTCCCAAAGTCTGTGAATCGTTCTCCTATAGCATTTTCCTGAGAAGTATAGGTCCCCGAGTCAAGACCGTTCTTGTATGGTATTATCCCAAGAGGAATAAATTCCCAAATCTGTGAACCAGTCTTCATTATCCTGAGAGGTATAGGTCACCAATCCTGTGACCGTTCAGTTACATTTTTGTTTTGAGGGTATATTTCCTGGGTCGAGGAAAGTCCCATAATAGTAATATGTATACAGAGTAGATTTGGATCTCCCAGTACATGCAATTCCATACCAGACTTGCCTTCATATTTTGAAAATTTAGTAACAAATTGTATTATAACGAATAATATAGCGATAGAAAGGTGGACAAGTACGCTCATTCATGAATATACAAAGAAAATTAAAAATTTGAATATAAAAGGAAAATAATGTTTGCCTGAATAAATCAATTGAAAATAAAGCTACTGCTAGCATGTGAGTAACAGAATTGTGTACAGGAATTATAGGACTGACCGTGGTTCTATGTTCAGACTTTGTGGCACTTACAAACTGGGAATCAATGCAATAAACCCGCTGTCCTCAGGAGTGTTTCTGATCCAAACTTGAATATATCCAAACAGTTACAGTCAGAATTTCATTCAGGTCTACATCTTTATAAAGGGAATCTGCTTATAAGGGTCATTCAAACATAACTCTTGTTAAGGTATTCACAATGACAAAAACTCTTTATAAAGGTCACCAGTCTATAACGGCTATTTTGCTATTTGTTTTAGTGAGCTGTGTAAACAGGTTTGACTGTAGTTGTATTTTCCACATGTTTGCCTTCAAAAAGTAACGTATAGTAAATCAATGCAGTTCTCACTGTTCCATGTTGTGTTAATTGAGGTATAAGTGGGTACTTAACTTACTTAGCTAAGTTAGGAATATTTTTTCGGAAAGTGTAATAATCATGAAACGATTGTATACCATAAAAAATCACCCAACAATACAATTTACTGTCGAAAACAGAGTGCATGTCTAAAAAACATCAATATTTTTAGGTCATGCTTTTTGTCCGGCGTGCGTCGTGCATAGACTTTTCACATTTTCGACTACTTCTCAGGAACCAGTGGGACAATTTTAACCAAACTTGGCATATAGCATCCCCATGTGAAGCCGCATAAAGTTTGCAAATGAAAAAGGGATAGGGTCCCTAAGAGGGGCCAAAAAGGACAAAACTTGGTACATCTTTAAAAATCTTCTCATGAACCAATGATCAGATGAGTTTCAAATTTTGCATCCATGATTGTAAAGTCAATATCTACAAAGTTTGGGAACGAAATTTCAAAATGAAATCTGTCCATTAACGAGCCACTAGGGGGGCGCTTCAGTAGCACATGGTACATTTGTAGTACAAATTGTTTGATGACTCAAAACTGATCGACTTTTTGTATATAAAGATATATGAGAAAGTTGTTAGGAATTATCTGAGGATCATTTTGTCAAAATTTTACGGTCATGGTGTCAAAGGTAAAGGTCACAGGCACCTAAGTAAATGGAAAATATAAGTTTTTTTTGTAAAATTTCTGATATTTTTGACTACTTCTCCAGAACCATTGGACCAATTTGAACCAAACTTAACAGGAAGTATAACCACGTAAAGCTTCATAAAGTTTGCGGATGAAAAGGGGCTAGGACCAAACATTGCTGTCATGGCTAAAAATAGAACGAATGAATCAGCAACTATTTTTTATTGAAGCTAGAGAGAAAAAACAGTTACCTTAAAATGTGCGGCTTGCAAAAATCTACAAATATTTCATTTCGGTGGAAATTGTCTGATCGACCCGTATGTCAGTTATTTCCCCTTTTTGTGAATTGTTCATGTTTCTGGATGTTTTTTTGCTATTATCTTGAAAAGTATAATAGGTAGAGTAACAGTGAATGAAGCAAAAATGTTCAGCTTGCAGAGATCTACAAAAAAGTGAATAGGGCTGAAATTGTCAGGCCTTATTGGAGTTATTTCCCCTTTTAAGTGCATTTTTCATGTTTTTTGACATTATTTTGAAAAGTATAATAGATAGAGTAAAAGTGAAAGAAGCAAAAATGTTCTGCATGCAAAGATTTACAAAAAAGTCAAGAAGACCAAAATTGTCAGGTCGCCCCTTATGGGAGTTATTTCCCCTTTTAAGTGGATTTTTCATGTTTTTGGAGGTTTTTTGACATTATCTTGGAAAGTATGATAGGTAAAGTGAATGAAACAAAAACGTTCAGCATACAAAGATCTACATGTACAAAAACGTCAATAGGGCCGAAATTGTCAGGTCGCCCCTTATTGGAGTTATTTCCCCTTTTATTTTCCATGTTTTTTGACATTATCTTGAAAAGTATAATAGGTAGAGGAAAATGTTCAGCATGCAAAGATCTACAAAAAAGTCAATAGAGCTGAAATTGTCAGGTACTCCTTTTGGGAGCTATTTCCCCTTTTAAGTGGATTTTTCATGTTTTTGTACATTTTTTGAAATCACCAGTATCTTGAAAAGTATAATAGGTAAAGTGAATGAAGCAAAAACGTTCAGCATGCAAAGATCTACAAAAACGACAATAGGGCCGAAATTGTCAGGTCGCTCCTTATTGGAGTTATTTCCCCTTTTAAGTGGATTTTCCATGTTTTTGACGTTTTTTGACATTATCTTGAAAAATATATTAGGTAGAGGAAATAGTAAAAGAAATAAAAATGTCCAGCATGCAAAAATTTACAAAAAAAGTCAATAGGGTCGAAGTTTTTAGGTGGCTCCTCATGAAAGTTTTTACCCCTTTTAAGTGGATTTTTCATGTTTTTGTACGTTTTTTGGAAAAGTATAATAGAGTAAAAGTGAAGGAAGCAAAAAAGTTCAGAATGCAAAGATCTACAAATAAGACCGAAATTGTCAGGTCGCCCCTTATGGAAATTATTTCCCCTTTTAATGGATTGTTCATGTTTTTAAAAGTTTTGTATTATTATCTTGAAAAGCATAATAGAAAGAGAGAAAGTGAAAGAAGCAAAAATGTTCAGCATGCAAAGATCTACAAAAAAGTCAATAGGGCTGAAATTGTCAGGTTGCCCCCTTATGGGAGTTATTTCCTGTTTTAATGGATTTTTCATGTTTTTGACAGCTTTGTCCTCTTATCTTGAAAAGTATAATAGACAGAGAAAGTGAAAGAAGCGAAAATGTTCAGCATGCAAAGATCTACAATAAAGTCATTAAGGTTATTTTGACATTATCTTGATAAGTATAATAGGTAGAGTAAAAGTGAATGAAGCAAAAATGTTCAGCTTGCAAAGATCTACAAAAAGTCAATAGGGCCGAAATTGTCAGGTTGCTCCTAATGGGAATTATTTCCCCTATTAAGTGGATTTTTCATGTTTTTGGATGTTTTTTGACATTATCTTGAAAAGTAGAGTAAGTAGAGAAAATGTGAAAGAAGCAAAAATGTTCAGCATGCAAAGATCAACAAAAACGTCAATAGGACCGAAATTGTCAGGTCGCTCTTTTTGGAGTTATTTCCCCTTTTAGTGATTTTTCATGTTATTGACAGAAAGTATAAGTTTTTTGTAAAATTTTAGACATTTTCAACTTCATCCCAAGAACCAATGGACTATGTTTAGCCAAACTCGACTCGAAATTGTTCTCAGGTGACCTGTAAGGCCCATTGAGCCTCATGTTTGTGTTTACATGGAAACTGAAACAAGACATGGCGTCTGATTACTTTCCGATCATCTTCGTAGATGTATGTCTTCGAGATTTGCTGGTTGAGTGAAGTTACAAGGAAAACTCGCACCCAAGACAAGACAAAGACCTGGACCGACTAAGTGACAAACCTTACCCAACAATTAATAGAAGAATACTTTTGTACTACCATATTTTGATATCACAATTTCTTATGTAAAGATAATATTATTCGTGTTTAAAACAATGACGCCATACTATTGGTGGCATTCCATCATAAAAATGTGGAGGATGTAAATGCAGTAGTTACATATAGATTTTTTTAAAATGTGGTTGCATCATATTTAGTTATTTCATACTAAAGTAATATTTAGCTGGGATTGTTTTATTTAAATTCTAAATTTCCCAAAAGCTAAGATATTTTTAGAGTGGGTACTCTTAGATATATTTGGTAATACATTTAGATTTATTATCTCGCCCTGTATGATACCACTATTTTCTTTCTGAAATATACATTTATCATTTAATTCGAGCTCATCTGTCGAACTGATGGTCTTATTGACAGAAACGGTCGTATTGAGAATCTGTGTTGCCCCTTTTAGTAAAACTAACTTTGGTATTATCAATTATAGTTTTTGCAATTCTGCTGTTTAGATATAATGACTACATCGGTAATTTTCGATTTATTTGTCTGAGAGTACATCCCGTGTACATTTGAAAGGCCTGGGAATATTTGAAAACGCTGACTAATGACGTCACAGTAAGCACAGGACAAAACCCAGTCCGGCGGGAGACGTTTTTAACATCACAAACGCCTATCTCCATGAAATTTGCATTATGTAGAGTTTTAAATAAAATATTTTTTTAAAAGTTACTCAACAACTCCTGTAAGATATTAGACTTTAATTTAGCCCAATGATTCAAAGTTTAAAATTTAAGTTAGGTATTCCTATTTTCAAAGTGAGCTGCACGGACAGTAGTGACTTTGTCCCACTCAAGAATCTTTCACTCATATGGAGTCGTCACCAAATGCCGACGAATGGCTTCAAATTTCGGCCTAGTGAGGGTTTTTTAACGTGCCGATACCTACTGTGACACGGGACCTCGGTTTTTACTGTCTCATCCGAAGGAAAGGAAAAGCCAGTCGCCTCTGCTGAGGATCGAACCCGCTATCATCCGGTTGCGAATCGAGCACTCTACCGTGGAGCCACGACGGCTCTCTCGGCACGTCAGGGAGATTATGCATATTGACACCTAGTTACATCGGTACTATAAAACAGAATCCATAGGTCTATATTTGTCACAAGATGACCTGAGCTTTAGGCTTGTAGCATAAATATGAAAAACCACTTTTTAAGTTTTACATCTTAAATTATTGAAAATATACACATTCACTATCATCTCGCATGATCCTCTTTAGCGGAGGTACTGAAATGTCTGGTTGATATGGTTTTAAACTCAACCGAATAAAACCTGTATAAATAAACAAAGATACTGTTAATACAGTAATAATAATTAATAGATTGATTCATATATTTTACTTATTTTACACTAAATATACGATAGAGTTATCGTTATTACAAACGTAAATAGCATACTTCAATAGTATAAAACAGTATAAACAAATGTATCTATATTCTAATATCAATTTCATTACAAATTTACTGTACTATTAATGTTACTTAAATAATTACAAACGTTACTAACATAATTGAATAAATTCACTTACCTCAGAAGAGCAAATAAATTATAAACTTCTGCAAGTTTGTGGACTACGCCCTGAAAGTATCTAAAATGCTTCTCGTCTGAGTTTCGTGCCAAACTACCCTAAATTGAACCAGTTTTGTGCTGACTGAGGTACCAAACGGAATATCTAAAACAGGAACTTATGTAATGACAATGAGTGTGTTCGAAATAAAAACTAGATAAAATAAAATTAGAGTGTTCGATTAGATTAGAATCTGTTTACACATACTATATAAGATTTGAACAATACAGATTTATACATGAGATATGCAGGTTTAATGTGACAATATACATGTGATATACAAGTTTAATGTGACAATATACATGTGATATACAAGTTTAATGTGACAATATACATGTGATATACAAGTTTAATGTGACAATATACATGTGATATACAAGTTTAATGTGACAATATACATGTGATATACAAGTTTAATGTGACAATATACATGTGATATACAAGTTTAATGTGACAATATACATGTGATATACAAGTTTAATGTGACAATATACATGTGATATACAAGTTTAATGTGACAATATTATGTTTTCTTTTATGTTGTTTTAGTATCAAGTAATTTCGGACGTGCAAGTGATTTCGGCAATTGCTTTCAATTAATTTTATTATCGACACTATGATAACATGTATATATAAATTCTGCATTATGTAGTATATGATAATTCAAATTTAGATTTCTAGTAGTCTACTAAAATGTTTTAATAAAGGTATCATATTTTAGTTACGATATAGTTTACCCCCGTTATAACACCAAACCCGCATAACGCCGCTATTTTTTGAAGAACGGATTTCCTCCCATATAATTCCCTCGTTATAACGCCAAAACCCGCATACCGCCATCCGGTGCCGATTCTCCGGTACAAATGGTCATTTATCCATGTTAAATCCCTCGAACTTATCGCCAGACAAGATGAAAAAAAAAGTGCAGTAAAACTGTTAGCCGACGGTAGGATGTTTACTTCATACTTCGACTGCAAAGGGAGATAACTCGAATATCGAGTGTCATAAACTGGTATTTGGTTTTATGAACAAAGTGTAGAAGTCAGACGGGGACTAGCTTTCAAGTGTCACAATGTTCTAATCTCGCTTCCGCGAGAGTTGAAAGAAATTGGCACGTCGTGTGTTTACATAGCAATTACCACACGTCTACAAATAATTATGAGTAGATGAGATATATAAACTTAAGCCTTTGTATTACCTGCCTGTCAAAGAGTTATTTTAAACAAAAAAACGAAGAAAGTTAACATCAGACATGTTTCCGGGTTAATGTTAGAAACAGATCTACATTTTCCGGCCGTGGAACATGTACTTCTACATATTTTGGATGGTTTGATTTTGGCCATTTTAATAGGGTGACCAAATTGTCCAAACTTAAACAATGGACAAAATATTCGAATTTACGATAGTGAGTTGTAAACAGGATATGATATACAGCAGGGATTAAAGACATGTCATGATGAAAACGACCACACCTCGAAAATAGCAAACCTCGATATATTGCCAAATCCGTTATACCGCCAAAATTCAGGAAAATAAAAGTTGGCGGGATATCGGGATTAAATAGTTTGTGTGTGTGTGTGTGTGTGTTATAATGCATTTTTGAATTCCCAGGTAGAATGAATGAGGATATAGGGTCTCACAAAAACACACTTTTGTCATTATCACTGTAAAATCATTAGTTCCCATTTAGTGAAATGTTGAGTTGCCTTTTCGTTGGCGGTTGTTGAGACATCTGTACCAATTGAGACGATGATTCGTTCCTCACGTATTTCATTTGGACTTGACTGGACTCACGACGGGTGTGACCGGTCGACAGGGGTTGCTTATTCCCCCATGGCACCTGATCCCACCTCTTGGTTTACAGAGGTCACTGTTTGTCCATTTTTACCAGATTTGTATATATATCCTGGACATCCGAAAGTTTTATACTTTGGTATCTGAAATGTTTTGTATTTCATTACGGAGCCTGCTTGGCTAAAATAATGTTTTGATAGCAATTAGCAATAATAGCTTAAACGTAAAAAATATATATGGAATGTAAAGTAATTCAATAGGCCCTAATGCGATTTTTTTACTAGAATTATTAGATTTGCTCATAAAAATTACTTTTTAGAACCCATTGGGATGAATCTTCATGGGTGCCGTTATGAAAATTTTCAAGGTCCGAATTAATATCAACACATGCCAAAACGAGTTTTTCCAAGTGCTGATTCAACGGTGTCGTCCTGATTGTCCCACTTTTGGTATATACAAGTAAAAAGGTAAAACAAAATGTGGGACAATCAGGACGATTAAGACAAATTTTGTGGGACAATCAGGACTTTCAAATGTGGGACAATCTGGACATGTTTTGATTGTAAAAGAAAATTGTTCACCTGTATAAACAAATTACAAGTCATTATTAAAGTATAATGTTTTGATAAGAAAATGTCAGAAAATTGAAAACATGAAAACAGAACATTATAATTTTAAGTTATTTTATTTTTAAAATATAGCACATATATATTACAAATATTAATTCAAATTTATACAACATGCATTTAAAAGCAATAATTAAACAATATTAAACATCTCAAGATTAACATATATAATCACACACAGTTCTTCATGACTTAAATATAAAGCACTAATTTTAACACAAAATTGAACACCTCAAGATAAATAAATACACAGTTCTTCATCACTTAAATATATACATGTAGCATTAATCACACAGAATTGAACATCTCAAGATTAACATTTATAAACACACACAGTTCTTCATCATTTAAATATAAAGCACTAATTATAGATACACACTTCTTCATCACCAATAGCACGGAACATCGCAACACTGCATATCACAACACTTTACATCACAACACTTAATATCACATCACTGAACATCACAACACTGCATATATCACATCATTGAATATCACAACACTTTACATCACAACACTGCATATCACAACACAATATCACAACACTGCATTTTACAACACTGAATATCACAACACTGAACATCACAACACTGCATATCACAACACTGAGATATCACTCTAGATCTCTTTTAATTCCCCAGATGTAGCAGGTATGAGGCAGCATCAGCATATTGGATCTCAGTCAGCTAGTTATCTTCAA
The DNA here is from genome assembly GCA_030159075.1 of Atrina japonica. Lineage (NCBI taxonomy): Eukaryota > Metazoa > Mollusca > Bivalvia > Pterioida > Pinnidae > Atrina > Atrina japonica. The sequence continues at coordinate 106,579 of BROG01000280.1, forward strand.
GCCTGGCGTTTATGATGACATATTTTCTTCTTTTCTGTGGACGGACTCCACCCGATATTGTCGAGAGTGCGAAGTGTTGCAGGACAGTTTCTGTCTGCACATCTCCAATAGACTCTGTCATTACGCCGATTCTTCACCTGGAAACGGTATCCTCGGTAGACTAAATTCTGGCCACCACGTTCATTCTCTATAAATGTTACTTCCATAAGGTGAACATGCATATATCAACTGGAAGATGTCTTTTTAAAATAAACATAATTACAAGATGGGCCAATTAATGAATGTTTTGCAAAAATAAAAAAAATGAGATCAATAAATGTTTTTTACAGCATAACTGAAAATAGCATGAAAAAATAAATAAACAAAATTATGAATATCTTTTTAAAATATATCATATATAATATTATTTTCATTAAAATGAGTTATTGTTAAACTTTATCATTATAATAATTGAATCAGAGAACATGTACTTATTATCTTTTTCATACTGTATTTTTGTATTTTTAAAGTAATATTTTTAGGGAAAAAAGTATTAAATATATTAGAAAATATTTTATGTATTTTTTCAAAAGTGATTTTTATACAAAATTCTTTTAATTTTATTTTGTAAATTTTTAGCTGGCGCAAAATTGTCCATTATAACTGTACAAGTATTCATAGAAAAATATTTTTTATCTGACTCAATTTAAATTTTAACTCGTTTTTAAATATATTTGTTGTATTTTAGTCTGCATACTGGAATCCTATTTACTTAAACAAACAACCAAACCAATTATTTTGATTAGTCCTGATTGTCCCACTTTTTGAAATTCAGTTGTTGTTTTAACAATCGAAGTTAACTCTGAATTTTTGTGGGACAATCTGTACATGGTATGTGGGACAATCAGGACAATTGAATTTCAAAAAGTGGGACAATCAGGACTAAACCGATTCAACCACACCAAGTGCCGATTTCCATATTTCCAAAGAGCCGACTCGGGTACGAGTTGGCCAGCAATACTATAAATAGACCCCGAAATAATCTGACTGTTTTAGCGTTTTATTTTGTGGGTTTTTTTCAGAGATAAATGAAATTCCTAAATTCCGGTAGATTGGATTCACTTGAAAAACATTTTATCCTATTAGTATGAAAACAAATGACAACGCATGTCTACGAACTTATCGATGTGAGGTCGGTATGAATATTGCCCACAATAGAATCTACCGTTTGTTAGTTCGATGGGCGGAGCCCGTCTAGCTTATGCCGTGTGTCAGTTTTGCAGCCAAGTGAAATTTTGTGAACACGATTTCTCTGCCCACAGATCGTAATTACCTATTAATTTTTGTTGCGGTGTGTAGTACTATGGCGTGTAGAAGATAAAATGTGAAATTGATCTGATAAGAAATATATTTTTATAATGTAGGCCTATTGTTTTTCTCATAACAAGTGTGATATACCACGCAACAATATGATACAACTGACTTTCTTCTTGTCTGATAATATCAGAAATTAACATCGCAGTGTAACTATTCTGCTTACGCCTGCAATGTTTTCTATACATGTACATAGGGCTAGATACAGGTGCTGCTGAACTCGTGTGTTCAGGTGTAGGGTAAAAGTCTACCACACGTGAAAAGCTGGTTTTCCGTTTCCGGTTTCCCTTCAAAATTTGGTTGGTAGCAAAGGTTCACGCGACACTCGAAGTGGGTGTGAGGGTTTGACTACCCCATGAAATTTTGATTCTTTTTATATCACAAGCATTTTATTTAAATTATCTTTTATTTATTTATCTTCTTAGTAATTTTTTGTCCTAGTTTGCCACAAATATGCACAAATAGGCGTGACTTCCGAGATCAGCTGCCGCGTGTACACTGAGAAATAGTCCTATATCAAGAGGTTGACAGTTTTCGTCTAAATTATATCAGCGTAAGGGTAATAGTAAATGATTTCTATTAATTGAGTAATTAATTAATTGATTAATTAGTAAAGGTTTCTATTAATTGGAATATTAGAAATTAAATTTAGTCCTAGTGGAACGTAATTTATGTCGGAAATGGTTATCACATGTTCTACTTTCATTTTGCTATCGTGAAAAAAACCAGGCAAGTGCATTAATTTAATTTAATTTAATCCTGGCTGTACATGTCAATGCTTATTTCGGTGTCAATAACAAACATTAAAAAGTGGGGACATACCGGTTTCAGTATCACAATTGCGCGTAATATATATATATATATATATATATATATATATATATATATATATATATATATATATATATATATATATATATATATATATATATATACAAAGCACTAAAACCAACAACACTATATATCCTAGGGTGTCGGATATAAGCAATAGATACAAGTCAGGAAAATAATATATAGAGCACTAAAATGACTAACGACACGGACAAAATAAATGATTCATTTTGCAGTCTCTTGTTATTTTCTCTTAGATCTAGTTCGATTCACATTTCGTTGGTAGTTTGAGCTTGGTTTAGTAGTTTTTTAGTTATCCTTTTGTTTGATTTCCATTTTCATTTATTTATTGCATTATCACGGTACACTTGTAAAATGTAGCATTTCTTTCACTCTCCGGTTGTGTGTTTGCGCGAGAGTGTGTATGTGTACGTTTTTTCATGTTATTTTAATTGAAGGGACAGGTCCTCCCGAAAATTTGACATTTATTTTGTCCGTGTCGTTAGTCATTTTAGTGCTTTATATATATATATATTAGGCGTCGGAACCGGGGGGGCTTAGTACCCCCCACTTTTTTGCAAAGATATACATAGGTGTTGAAAATTGGGACTTAGCCCCCAGACGTTTCTGGCGTGTGTGTGTGTTTTAAGTTGGTTTAGCCCCCCACTTTCAATTTGCTTCCAACGCCTATGTATGTATGTATATATATATATATATATATATATATATATATATATATATATATTTATATATATATATATATATATATATATATAAAGCCATCCAGCTACGTGGCCATTGGCCTCATGTTACCTATTTTTCTTTTTATACATCATGCCCACTAATATTATTTATTATTTTTACATTCGCAAAACTTTTAAACAAGCCAATTTGTGCAAGTGTAATTAAGGAGAACTTTGTATCTTTATATAAGGATAAAATTATTATCACTACAGAAAAAATCTCGCCCTAGCCGCCGGTAATGCTGCTTTAAAATTTTGTCAACTAAAGTAAACCTGTGTGCGGTTTATGTGACGTGACCCACTTTCACTATCAGATACGATCATTACTATTCTGACAACGATTCCTAGCAACACTTAATTCTGCCAAGTGATAAACTTTCCCTTAATGTGAGTCTACCATCTTAACAGTTTTAAAATGGAGACTACTACGAAAACCGATTTAGAATGTCCTCCAACAATATATGACGTTCCGACACCATGTTTCCTTGTTGATATTGACAAAGTGAAGAGGAACTGCCAACGTATGAGTGACAGATGTAAAAAACTTGGTGTTGAACTTCGACCTCACCAGAAAACCCATAAAACTATGTAAGTATCTATGTTGGTAAGTGGCGTTCATATAGACCCTGCATACTGCATAATGTACTATAAATTCATTTCGGTAATATAAAAGTGAAATGATGGGACACTTATTCTGGTGTCGGAGTATTTCAACGTGATTGTAAACGTGAAATGAAAGGTGAAATATTACAGAGCTCCAGATAAGGGGTAACAGGGTATTTACCCTTTAAAAAATTGAAAATTGGCTTTGAAACTTAGAACAGGGGGTGAAATTACTCATTGGAAATTAAAGTTACAAATTGTAATAGTGACAAGTTCCATATAATTTTGTAAAACAATCTTTAAATATTTAAAAATACCCTTAAGAATTTTTATTTACCCTTAAAATTTTATTTTTAGGAGTGAAATACCCTTTACCTGAAAATCTTATCTGGAACTCTGTTATTAGAGTATTCAAGAGTCTCTCTCTCTCTCTCTCTCTCTCTCTCTCTCTCTCTCTCTCTCTCTCTCTCTCTCTCTCTCTGTGTGGAAATATAGATGGGAATTGGTGTGTTTAATATACACATGTATAGTTCTAATACTGGAAATATTCAACGTCAGCGATGTCAAATTCGACGATAGCAAGATCCTTGGAACAATATGTCAAATACAAATGCAATATGAAGAACGGCGGAGATCAAAGTAAGGTGTTGGCTATGTCATTAACCTGAATGTGTATAGTTCCACTGAGATAATCAAGCACGTTTGTAGGCACACGTAACTATACGTGTTCTGAACGAGTTATAAATACATATATAGAAAAGTTTAACGATTCGGAACATCTTGGTATATACATATGTAACCACATCGTCGTAAAAGCACGGTCCGGGAAACGCTATGCTCTGATTCCGGACCTTGGTTTTAAGACGATGAAGCAACCAAGTCAATCAATAATACATGATGTGCTGATATAATAAAATCCATATAACCTGGCGGGATGGAGTCTTGTGAACCCTTTATTGACCCGGACGAGTTTAAATTTTAGGTAATAAAGCATAACATTAACATTGCGCTGACCAGAGTAACCGTTCCTATTTGTCACCATACATAAGAGAGTATCCAATGAGGAATAAAACGGTTTTTTTTCGTGCAGCTTGTCATAACCGAACAATCAGTGGAATCACCCGTATGATAATCAAAAGCTTACTTCGCCCCGCCATCTTATGTGAATCGGACAGTACGACTTAATTAATCAGTATCCAAATTGTCCAACATACAATATGTGAAATTTCTCTACTTCTCTTTGGATACAAACAAAATATATCTAACCAAAACATAGTACAAAATAATTGTGATGTGGAACATTTCTTTTAACTTTAATTTACGTTTACAAACACTGGTATAATCATATTTTTCGTCCATATCCTGTAAAATACCACATATCTAGCTTCCATATTTTAGAACACCTTTATTGTCGTTCTATTGTAAAATCTTGTGTCAATATATAAAAAATTTCAGATACCAAAGTATAAATCAATAGAATGTCCAGGACATAGATACAAATCCAGTAAAAATGGACAAACACGGACCTCTGGAAACCAAGAGGTGGGATTAGGTGCCATGGAGGAGTGAGCATCCCCTGTCGACCGGTCACACCCGCCGTGGGTCCACAGTCAAGTCCAATGAAATACGTGAGGAGTGTATTGAAACATTTAATTTTTGACGTCAATCTATGTGACGTCAAAATAACATAATTGTTTGAAGGGCTATTTATGTGACGTCAATTAGCTTTATACAATTTTATAATGAGTGATCATTGTTAGGCACCTAAATGTCCTACCCATAAAGATGTCATGTTGTAAATTTTGAATTTACTGGGTCGTTGTCATGTTGTAAATTTTGTATTTACACCTACCCAGTAAATTCAAAATTTACAACACGACAAAGACTAAAAAAGTTGCATTGTCCTTATACATTTACCACGATGTGAAACAAACTACTTTCTACTTCAACGTGTTCATTAGTCTATACTAAAATGTTTAATTTATGACCGCGGCAAATCCATTCAAGAAACGTTGTGTTTAACGCCGCGTCATAGGCCTATATATAAATTCCATAAAATCATAATACCGTTTTAAATATACATTTTATCATACATATAATTAAAAACCAAAGATGTAGTCGTTTCTGTCATATAGACCTCATCTGTTGAGCTCGAAATCAATACAGATGTAGAGTTACGAAACAAAATGCGGGATTGTATAAGGCCAAAATAACCCAAAGGTGTTCTTAAATCTCTTTTAGAAGAACCACTATAAAAGTTTTTAAGACTATAGAATTTAAACCACGCTATACATTTGAAGCATGACTTTTCTTTCTTAAATATACGTTTATATAACATTTAAGATCAACTGATGAAGTCTTATTGGTAGAAACGATCGTCTGAGCATTTTTGACCTCTTTAGTAGAACTATAGCTTAGATATTTCTGATAATATTTTGTATAAAATAATTAGCAGGTACAGAAATATCGGCTACTATGTTCATGTATACACTCGGGAACTAACCATAACTCTTAACGATATTTAATAATCAATTTCTTAATAAAAAACTGCTTATTCTACTTTTGCTAGGTTTCAGGTCAAGATGTAATCTACGGCTAACATTTTATGTATTTGGTAATCACGTGATGAGTTGACCATAACAATACTGATTCAAACATATCTTAAAATTCCTGCAATATAATAAAATGTCTCAAGGAATTTTTCAGAAATGAAAATACATATATTTCATAGAACAGAATATATTTATTTTTCATAGAACAAAATATGTTTATAATTTTTCGTTTATAGAACATCTTTATACGATAAAATAACAAGTACATTTAGATGCTAATGCACTTCACTATTAAAATGTTGGCAGACATATTTATGACAAATTCGATTTTACAAGTAACTTCGTAAAATTGACAATTATAAGTTATATTTTGTTTTTGTAGTGAAGGTGCTGAGTTTATGACTGGCGGCACCAAAAGAAAGATCGTTGTATCTACTTTGAATGAAGCTGAATTTTTCGTTGATAATGGATTTGACGATGTGTTATATGGATACCCCATAACAGAGAGCAAATTAAAACGGTCTGTATATCTTTCATCAATTCTAAATCTTTCTATTTATGTTTTAATAGGTTGTCCACTTTTAAACGTTTTGATTGAGATAATGTTAGACTATATCCACCAATTTTCCATCAGTTTTCCGTCATTTCTTTGTTGCCATCAGTTCTCGGTATCAGTACATTCGTTATATCAGAATTAGTGTGATTGTGAATTGTACCGATATATAAAATAGTAAAATCCGTATAACACGTCAGGGTGGAGTCTCGTTTACCGTTTCTTGAATTGGACGACATTTAATTTACGAAATAAAGCAAAACATTAAAATTACACTGACTAGAGTTGTCGTTCCTACTCGTCAACATACATAAGAAAGTATCCAGTGAAGTATAAAACGTTTTCTTGTACAGATTGTGTTCACCGAAAAATTCGTAGAATCATTCGTATGATAAAGGTTATTCCGCCCCGCCATCTTATGTGGATCGGAAAATACATGGCTAGAAATCTCGTTTGTCAAGTAGTTATCTCCCTTTGTATGATTATATCCAATATTTTCGGCTGTAAAAGAGAGATTTAAATTCAAAGATGCCAAATTTACATTGGTTTCTATAGACATTGCAATCATGCTCGTTAAAAGTAATAATTACCTGTTTCAGCTATATTATGACAATGTTATACAAATAAACCAAATTGAAAAATAATTGTTGTAAAGATTGTCTAAGATTCTAAAGCTTAAGTCATGATGTTCACATTATTATTTTAATCCTGTATTTTGAGTGTGAATTTTATAGATGTCGAGGAATATTTAACAAGTGTTCGGAATTCCATGTTATGTGTGACAACAACTTGGCTCTTACTGCGCTAGAGAATACTTCAGCAGGTCCAGGAAAACGATGGTCAGTTTACCTAGAAATCGACGTGGGACATAACAGAAGTAGGTACTAAGACGTTCAATTGCTGTCTAGATATATCTGGACGGATTGATTTAAAGAGATGGACATTCTCTCAATGTGGGGGTCACTATGAATTCAAAATGGCAGAAAATTGGAAATATTTCTAGATTTCTAACAAACTACGATCTCCACCTGACCTGAAGAATCAAATGAGCTATTGTGATCACTAATTGTCCGTCGACCGTCGTTCGTCATTAACCTTTTATATCTACACTTCTGAAACTCACTGAAAGATTTTGACGCTATTTTAAGGAAACAAGAACTTTATCACGTTGTGTTTTGCGGCCAGATCAGCCCAGGGATTGAACCAGGGTGAGATGAAATAAGTCTCATAGGATACCCTTCTTAATTTTTTTTCCCTCAAGAACCGTTGCATGAATTGAAAAACTATTTGCATCTTAGTGATCGGTATGGATGCATGATACAAGTCTGGTTTTATTTTTTAGAATTCAGATAATTGGTTTTTAATTCATACTTTTTTTATCTCTTTTATTATCTCTCCCATGATTTACCATGATTTCTGTTTTATTGTTATTTTGATTCCCGCTACGAAATTTCAACGTATATGAAGATGTCATCAGTTTTAGATAAAGTGTCAGAAAGTTGGACTTTTGTAATGGACTGCCGCCAATGTAGTGAATGTTCTTATAAAAATGGTATATCTGTCGTGAATGGGACCTCGTATGAAAAGTGACCTAAAAGCCCATGACTTTCAGCGCATGGCGGAGGAACTTTACTTATTTTTTTAAAGTCTTTTGTATTACCCAGTACCGGGAATCGAATCCAAGACTTTTCGATTGCTAGTCGAACACTCTACCACTAAACAAGCGGCGTTTCACTATGGTGCATTCACCTTATGTGTTTGTCCTGTAATTAGACGAAGAAATGATTTTGCTAAACGATTAATTATTGCTTGGTAAACTATCAGTACTGAACAGACTGAATTAAGCCTGAAAGAGAACGTGCCCATAGCAAGTATTGTGACTTATGCTCAATCACATTCGAACACCTAATTAGTTTCTTCAAGAATCATATTTTAGGATTTCTTCATTTTAAAATTCAAAACGTGATTGATGGGATGGTTTTATATCCTTCGATAATTACATGCTGTAAACTTAAATATTTTCACTTGGGTTAATTTTGCTGGTTTTTGCAACAAAACCTTTTGCGCGGTTTTTAGGCGGAAATGAAGACGAAAATAAAATTTGACGTATAGATATTTCGGTTTACTGAATGGTCGCATGGTGGTTAAATTTTCAGGTTCTCATATTCTCACGTATACTCTATCCTAACACTAGTTTAACAAAGAAATAATCAAGTCTATATCAGATTTATCAGTCTGGCATTAGTTAAACAAAGCAAGAATCCAGTCAATATATGATTGATAAGTCTGATAAGTACACCAGTTTAACAAAGTGATGATCCAGTCTATATCTGATTTTATCAATCTGACAGTAGTTTAACAAAGAAATAATCCAGTCTATATAAGATTTTATCAGTCTGACATTAGTTTAACAAAGCAATGATCCAGTCTGTATCTGATTTTGTCAGTGTGATATTAGTTTAACAAAGAAATAATCCAGTCTATATAAGATTGTATCAGTCTGACATTAGTTTAACAAAACAATGATCCAGTCTTTATCTGATTTTATCAGTCTGACATTAGTTTAACAAAGCAATGATCCAGTCTTTATCTGATTTTATCAGTCTGACATTAGTTTAACAAAGCAATGATCCAGTCTGTATTTGATTTTATCAGTCTGACATTAGTTTAACAAAGCAATGATCCAGTTTATCTGATTTTATCAGTCTGACATTAGTTTAACAAAGCAATGATCCAGTCTTTATCTGATTTTATCAATCTGACATTAGTTTAACAAAGCAATGATCCAGTCTGTATCTGATTTTGTCAGTGTGATATTAGTTTAACAAAGCAATGCTCCAGTCTATATCTGATCTATAAGACTGACATTAGCTCAGGTAAGCAACAGTCCAGTCACGATCTGATTTGTCTGTCAATATTATCTGTAATTTTCACATTATGCTTTTAGCTGGCGTTGATTGGCAAGATGATGCAGTGATAGTAGAGCTGGCGTTACGTGCGTCAAAATCGGATAATATCGATTTCAAAGGAATCTACACGCATAATGGCAATTCGTACACAAAAGATTCCCCTGACTCTTTGAGGGAGTGTGGTGCGGAGGGAACGAGCATGATGATGAAAGTTTATGAAAGGTGCGTATAATTCATAGACACCAAAGAGTCAATAGTGCCAAACAGTGAAAAGATAAACGCAAACCAATAGACATTGTTTTGATACGATCATGAGGTGTATCTTGAATATGCTGTCATAAACACTATACCAAAGTTAATAGTTTTACAAAAGAACGTCCAACACAAATACTCAAGATGCTCGAGTCAATAAGACATCAACAGTTGAGCTCGAATTTAAAATAGATGTTGAGTTCGGAAACAGAAGGTGGTATCATACAAGGCCAAATAAATCTTAATGAATTCCAAAACGCGTTTAAGAGTAGGCCTAAGAACTATATAAATATGACTATCTCAGACTCAACAATGGATATTCATAATTCTGATGGTGAAATGTAGTAAGGTCGTTATATGGTTATATCGACCGTAAAATTTTCGAAATGTAAATCTATAAAATGATCTATAACTATCTTATTTGATAAAATAGTTTGACTGCGATCAAAAGATCATGCCAGTCAGTATCGATATCCTGGTACCGAGGCAGATGTAATAGATATACATGCATGTATCGTTGTTTAACGCCCTACTGAAGATTATTTCACTCATATGGAGACGTCACCAAATGCCGGTGAAGGGCATCACATTTTGGCCTATGCTCGGCACTTACGTCAATTGAGCAGTGAGAGTTATTTAACGTGGTGGCACCTACTGTTACATGGGACCTTGGTTTTTATTGTCTCATCCGAAGGACAGGAAAAGCTAGCTGTCTCCACCGAGGCTCGAATCAGTGACCCTCCGATTGCGAATCAAGCAGCAATGACGGCTCTCTAATAGATATGTAGTGTAGATATACATATGTATGCACTGATCATAGAAAGTGAAAGTTATGGTCTCCGTGCCTTTAGGAATAATTCTCACTGCATTGGTACAGTCTGTGATAAGTCCAAACTTTATGCTCGTCACCTTTAGGCTTTAGTTGTTTACATTTCCAGACAGGCGAAAAACAATAAAATCAATTCAGATACTTCAATTTTCGAACCGAAATAAAGTATGGAAAGTAAATGTTGGAATTGCTGTCACCTATCAAACGATTTTTAAATGTTGTTAATTGATTTCCTCAAGGTTTTGACAATTATTACCGTAGCTATTACCGAAATACCAGTCACTGGGTTTGTATGTATCAAAGGGGTCTCAAATGGTCCAACAGTTATTGAAACAAATCATTCATAAAACCTTCAATGAGGTAAATAAATATACTGGAACAAGATTGAATACTTTGTCTTCAATTTACAGGCTTTTGAGTAAGGGCATTGAATGCAGAACTATAGGTATCGGTTCCACACCTAGCTGTACATGTCCAGATGACAGTATGTCCCGACTAAATGAGTTTCATCCGGGCAATTACATATTTTTTGGTATGTGTTTGCATGAATTTATTTTTTTAGATTACTATTACTTCTAAGTAAGAAACGATTGGTAAATACCAACATACTTTCCTCGTTTCCTTTTTTATGTTGAATATTATATATTATATATCTTGGTAGAAGTATACTACACACCACGATTTACAAATTGATCTTTCTACAGAAATCCACCTTGTGTTATTTTGCTGTTAATTTTTTCATAACGGCCCTACCATGGTATTGCCGTTGTATTACGTCATTATGTTTTTCTGTAGACATGATGCAGTCATTGATTGGATCATGCACAGAGGAGGATATAGCATGTTGTGTGGCCACCCGTGTCATAAGTCACAAACCAAATCTAGGACGTTTCTACGTAGACTGCGGTTTTGTTGCGCTCAGCCATGATGGGATAGCTAGGAACCTTCCACAAGGACCCTGTCTGTTCAAAGATCACCCTGAACTAAAGTAAGATAATTAGAAATAATCTATAACTGATATTGTCAAATTTGTCGCAATTAATGCGGTGTGAATCTGTATAATTCATGTTGTAAAAAGATGTATAATCTATGTATAAAACACTTACAATTGAAGCTGTAACAATCTTAATAATGTATGCTAAAACAGTAAAACCGATGTAAAAATCTTTGTAGTAAGCAATTGTGGGATACATTGTATAATCTTGAAGTAAATGTCTGTATAATCAATGCATTCGGGGTATTACCCTTTTTTCCCTTGTTAAATTCTTAGATCAAATACAATAACAAAAAAGGAGAGATACACACAGACATAAATTTTTTAATTCCTATATATTTTGTAAAACTTGTTTGAGAAACCCAGTTTTGCAATTGATTTATTCAAACTTACTATTTGTAAATGCATACCACACGGGATCTGACCTTATTTTCACAAATATATACCGTAGGAATGTAAGGTTTATATGCCTGTGTGAAGCTATTATTGTTATTATACATCAAGTACAAGTAGTAAAAGTAGAAAAAATCGAAATATATATTTTTTGTAATCACAGCCAATGCCCCTTTAAAACAGGTTGAACTGATGTCGTAACCGCGTCATGCCACTTCTTAATGTTTACTGAGGTAAACATAAATTGAGTAGAAGCCTTCTTAAACATGTTAAATGTAAACTTTCAAGTTAGAAAAACGTTTGCGTAGTTGATAAGGTTATTATTAATTTTGTTTTATTGTATCACAATGGTTGTGCAAAACAAAGTTTGGAGTTTTTAACTAGTGTTTTATATATTGTTTTTTGTGAAATGGCGAGAGTGTGGGTGTGTGTGCGTGCGCGCGCGTGTGTGTATGTGTTGTCAGTGTGTGTGTATCTGTGTGTTTGTGTGTGTATATCTGTGTGTGTTGTCAGTTTGTGCTGATCTGTGTGTGTATTTGTGTGTTGTATGTGTGTGCGTATATGTGTGTTGTGTGTATCTGTGTGTGTATATCTGTGTGTTGTCAGTTTGTGCTTATCTGTGTGTGTATTTGTGTGTTGTCTGTGTGTGCGTATATGCGTGTTGTGTGTATCTGTGTGTGTTGACAGTGTGTGTTGTCAGTGTGTGTATCTGTGTTTGTGTATATTTGTGTGTGTTGTCAGTGTGTGTGTATCTGTGTGTTTGTGTGTGTATATATCTGTGTGTGTTGACAGTGTGTGTTGTCAGTGTGTGTATCTGTGTGTTTGTGTGTGTGTGTGTGTGTATATATCTGTATGTGTTGTCAGTTTGTACTTATATGTGTGCGTATATGCGTGTTTTGTGTACCTGTGTGTGTTGACAGTGTGTGTTGTCAGTGTGTGTGTATCTGTGTTTGTGTGTGTGTATCTGTGTGTTTGTGTGTGTGTATATCTGTGTGTGTTGACAGTGTGTGTTGTCATTGTGTGTGTATCTGTGTTTTGTCAGTATGCGTATATGTGTTGTGTGTATCTATGTTTGGTGTCAGTGTGTGTGTGTGTTGTTGTTGTTGTTGTTGCTGCTGCTGCTGTTGAGGGGACTCGGTGGCCAAGTGGTGGTCTCTTCCGAGATACATTGTAACCGGTTCTGTACTCGATGTTAACAAACTGATCGCCACCGTGTAACCAATAATTAGTGAACGTGGCGAAAAAGTGTTTTGAAAACATTCGAATTATTCTGACATGAAATTGATTCACAAAGATGGTTATACTTTCTAATTTGATTTGGATTTTGCTATAACTCGCAGAGGTTGTGATCAGTCAGCAGGGCATTCCAACTTGATTCCACCTTGGGATCTTTCCAGATGTCCGTGTCCAGTGTTTGTTATTTTTCCCTGTCTTTTTTGGGTATACCTCCTGTTAAACTATTGGTATCTGAGAGTTTTAATTTTTATAAACTTTGTTTTCTTTTTGCATGATAGGTTAACATCCATGACACAAGAAATCGGTTACGTGACATCAACTGACGAGAATGTTAAATTTGAGAATTACCCTATCGACTCCATGTTGTTTATATATCCATATCATGTAAGTAGTGTACTGTAAGAGGAGCTTATAAAGTAGGATAATCAAGTATAAGACACACTGTAGAATCCTAGTGGTTATGATTCGGGTTGGTTTTGTTTTATTGTCTTGCACCTTCCGATGCGAGAACCTTTAGTTTGTACTATGTCCGTCTGTCAACAATGGATCATTTTCGAGTTGTTTCATTCCGTTAAGTTTTGTCGGAATAATTTGTAATCAGGTCACGTGACCTCAACGGGAAGTCGGTCAAGTTCCTTCTGAATCATATAATATTTACATTGACAACATTCAGTGATATTTTGTTTAGATTCGTCTGCGAGGAATTCAGTTTAGATATTATAGACATAATACCAAAGTAACAGTGCTCAAGACGATACCGTTTCTGTCAATTAGACGTCATCAGTTGAGCTCCAATTTGAAAAGTATGTGTTTTTCTAAAGATAAAGTGGTGTCATACAGGGCCAAATAATATATCTAAAAGTATAGCCTAAATCCGTCTAAGAGTAACCACTGTAAAAAAAATGACTATCTTAGCTTTAGAAAATTTCGAATTTAAATGGTGTCAACAGTGCCAAATATTCCTTTAGTATAAGATGAACAACTGGTACCGAAATACCAGGTACTAGGTTTATGTATACCCTCGGGGACTCAAACGGTCCACCAGCAGTGGCAACGACCTAGTGGTTATAAATATTATAGACATAATACCAAAGTAACAGTGCTCAAGACGATACCGTTTCTGTCAATTAGACGTCATCAGTTGAGCTCCAATTTGAAAAGTATGTGTTTTTCTAAAGATAAAGTGGTGTCATACAGGGCCAAATAATATATCTAAAAGTATAGCCTAAATCCGTCTAAGAGTAACCACTGTAAAAAAAAATGACTATCTTAGCTTTAGAAAATTTCGAATTTAAATGGTGTCAACAGTGCCAAATATTCCTTTAGTATAAGATGAACAACTGGTACCGAAATACCAGGTACTAGGTTTATGTATACCCTCGGGGACTCAAACGGTCCACCAGCAGTGGCAACGACCTAGTGGTTATAAATATTATAGACATAATACCAAAGTAACAGTGCTCAAGACGATACCGTTTCTGTCAATTAGACGTCATCAGTTGAGCTCCAATTTGAAAAGTATGTGTTTTTCTAAAGATAAAGTGGTGTCATACAGGGCCAAATAATATATCTAAAAGTATAGCCTAAATCCGTCTAAGAGTAACCACTGTAAAAAAAATGACTATCTTAGCTTTAGAAAATTTCGAATTTAAATGGTGTCAACAGTGCCAAATATTCCTTTAGTATAAGATGAACAACTGGTACCGAAATACCAGGTACTAGGTTTATGTATACCCTCGGGGACTCAAACGGTCCACCAGCAGTGGCAACGACCTAGTGGTTATAAATATTATAGACATAATACCAAAGTAACAGTGCTCAAGACGATACCGTTTCTGTCAATTAGACGTCATCAGTTGAGCTCCAATTTGAAAAGTATGTGTTTTTTCTAAAGATAAAGTGGTGTCATACAGGGCCAAATAATATATCTAAAAGTATAGCCTAAATCCGTCTAAGAGTAACCACTGTAAAAAAAATGACTGTCTTAGCTTTAGAAAATTTCGAATTTAAATGGTGTCAACAGTGCCAAATATTCCTTTAGTATAAGATGAACAACTGGTACCGAAATACCAGGTACTAGGTTTATGTATACCCTCGGGGACTCAAACGGTCCACCAGCAGTGGCAACGACCTAGTGGTTATAAATATTATAGACATAATACCAAAGTAACAGTGCTCAAGACGATACCGTTTCTGTCAATTAGACGTCATCAGTTGAGCTCCAATTGAAAAGTATGTGTTTTTCTAAAGATAAAGTGGTGTCATACAGGGCCAAATAATATATCTAAAAGTATAGCCTAAATCCGTCTAAGAGTAACCACTGTAAAAAAAATGACTATCTTAGCTTTAGAAAATTTCGAATTTAAATGGTGTCAACAGTGCCAAATATTCCTTTAGTATAAGATGAACAACTGGTACCGAAATACCAGGTACTAGGTTTATGTATACCCTCGGGGACTCAAACGGTCCACCAGCAGTGGCAACGACCTAGTGGTTATAAATATTATAGACATAATACCAAAGTAACAGTGCTCAAGACGATACCGTTTCTGTCAATTAGACGTCATCAGTTGAGCTCCAATTTGAAAAGTATGTGTTTTTCTAAAGATAAAGTGGTGTCATACAGGGCCAAATAATATATCTAAAAGTATAGCCTAAATCCGTCTAAGAGTAACCACTGTAAAAAAAAATGA
Source organism: Atrina japonica (assembly GCA_030159075.1). Lineage (NCBI taxonomy): Eukaryota > Metazoa > Mollusca > Bivalvia > Pterioida > Pinnidae > Atrina > Atrina japonica. The sequence goes on from BROG01000280.1 coordinate 122,520, forward strand.
CTATCTTAGCTTTAGAAAATTTCGAATTTAAATGGTGTCAACAGTGCCAAATATTACTTTAGTATAAGATGAACAACTGGTACCGAAATACCAGGTACTAGGTTTATGTATACCCTCGGGGACTCTCAAACGGTCCACCAGCAGTGGCAACGACCTAGTGGTTATATAATATTATAGACATAATACCAAAGTAACAGTGCTCAAGACGATACCGTTTCTGTCAATTAGACGTCATCAGTTGAGCTCCAATTTGAAAAGTATGTGTTTTTCTAAAGATAAAGTGGTGTCATACAGGGCCAAATAATATATCTAAAAGTATAGCCTAAATCCGTCTAAGAGTAACCACTGTAAAAAAAATGACTATCTTAGCTTTAGAAAATTTCAAATTTAAATGGTGTCAACAGTGCCAAATATTCCTTTAGTATAAGATGAACAACTGGTACCGAAATACCAGGTACTAGGTTTATGTATACCTTCGGGGACTCAAACGGTCCACCAGCAGTGGCAACGACCTAGTGGTTATAAATATTATAGACATAATACCAAAGTAACAGTGCTCAAGACGATACCGTTTCTGTCAATTAGACGTCATCAGTTTAGACAAATGTTCTCTCTTGTAAAATGTCAAGTGTCATCACTTTCCTGTAGGTTGTTTTTCAAATCTGGCACCCATCACCGCATGGTATCCATATTCCAGTTCATGTATACAATAATATGCTTAACCGGAAGTGATGTTGCCCCACTTTTTGCTTGAAAACTGCATTATATTATGACGAACCGTGACGGAATGAAACAGTTCGAAAATAGGGCTATTGTTATTAGCGCATTTCAACCAAATTAATATGGAAAATATCTTGATCAAGTTACAGAAAAATTGTTTAATATCTACAAAACTTAACATGCAAAAATTTTTAATTTCAACAAACTATCATAAATTGATATTTTCTTTAGATGGAAAACTTGGTATTAATAAAATATTTTATAAGATTGTTGTACAGGAATCATAAAAAATACAATTAATATGTAATAAATCTGATATCATGATTTACTTGAAAACTAGTTTTGTGAGAAGTAATCGTCGATGTGATGTGCGAGATTTGTCTCCCCTTTGAAATTTGGTCCCTAATCTTTTATCAATTTAACTTATGGGTCACACCTATTGATCATAAAATATAATCATTATAGTACCTTGTCAGACAGATACAATAGATAGATACCTTAGGAAATAGCTATTAAGAATTAAATTTTAATATGATTGGAATTAATTTGGTGTCTCAATTGAATGAAGTTTTAACATATTTTGTAAATTGTTACGAATATAATAATGTGGATATATACTTAATTTTCCAGTCCTGTGCTACAGCCGCTCAGCATGATATGTACTATGTACACTCCGGAGATAAAATTGTCGGAATCTGGAAACCTAACAAAGGATGGTAGATGAAGCATTGTTCCCTGTTAATATCGGCCCATGGGAAATATTTCTTTTTAAACAAAAGGGTATATATTATAAAATAAAAAGTTTGCCCAGTTTCTACGTGTACATGTTTTGATTTGATATATATATATATATATGTGTGTGTGTGTGTGTGTGTGTGTGTGTGTGTGTGTGTGTGTGTGTGTGTGTGTGTGTGTGTGTGATCTGTCACGAGTTTCCATTTATATCACATTTATGGTATGAGTTTTGAATTTTCCATTTCCAGAAAATTCATAAAGAGTATCATAAATTTGATATGAATGAAAACTCGTGACAGATATTTTTATCATATTATGATCTAAAACTTACAACTTAACGTCATTTTCTGATGACTGGGGATGACATTTAATATTTTCGATTTTGTCGAGTTGACCATATTAGACTTCATTCAGAAACTGATGAATCAAAAGAAGAAAAAGTTTCCGGTGTTCTTTAATTTTACATTTAGATATATCGACGACGTTTTGTCAATTAATAATGACAATTTTCATACATATGTCAATGCGATATATTCCAGCAAACTGGAAATTAAAGATACAACAGAATCAAGCACACGCGCTTCGTACTTAGACATTTTACTAACTATAGACACAGACAGGAAATTAACAACTAAGCTATACGACAAACGCGACGATTTAAGCTTTTCCATCCTTAATTTTTCAAATTTAAGTTGTAATATCCCTCAGTCACCCATATATGGAGTTTATGATTCACGAATGATCAGATATGCCAGGACGTGTTCAACATATGAAGATTTCATATGCAAAGGTAAACTACTCACTGACAAATTATTGACACGGGGATATCGAAAAACGCGTTTAATGTCAACGTTTACGGTCGGTATAATAGTCTTGTTTGCAATTACTCTGTTTCACAAAGTGAAATGTTGAGTTACCTTTTCGTTGGCGATTGTTGAGACGTCTGACAGGTGCCAATTCCGACGTTCCTCACGTATTTCATTCTAATTTGACTGTGGTCTCACGGCGGGTGTGACCGGTCGACAGGGAATGCTTTCTCCTCCATGTATCCTGATCCCACCTCTTTTTTTCCAGAGGTCCATGTTTGTCCATTTTTTCCAGATTTGTGCCTTTATCATTGACGTCCTAATGATTTATACCTTGGTATCTGAGACTTTTTATACTTGCGCAAAAATGTGCATCAAACAAATCGTAAATATTGCTTATGTTTTAATAAACATTTTAGCCTACATTTCAAATTATTATCAATATCTAAGCATACTTTATCAGATGTTGACTTTAGCAAAATTGCCAATTTGAAAACAACAAAACTTATCTACACATGTATATATGTATATATACACTTATACGTGGGATTGGTCAATTACACGTGCACAGACAGATTAACGCATTTGAGCACGTGAATTCGGATATTTAATCCATATCAGCTGAGATATTTCTCATGGTTTTAATGGATTTTAGTTCAATTCTTTGATCCAAGCGAATAAAAATGTAAAAAAGAAGTTCAGGAGCAATCATGCGGAAATGGAAAAACAATGTTGACAAAATGTTCTATTTGACACTATTGATATATTTATCTCATATTAACAAAATTTCTAGTAAAACTGTGCGTCGGCCGGGAGTCGAACCCGGATCGACTGCTTGGAAGGCAACCATGCTAACCGTTACACCACCGACGCTGTTATTAAAGAAGAATTATATTGTGGTTATATTTTAATGTCACATCACTGATGTCATGTCATGCCAATGGCCACGTCTACAAAATCCCCTGAAGGCGTATTTAATATTTGATAAATACATTATGATCCACATCCATGTACTTCTGTTTTTAAAAGTTTAGACGAACAATAAAATAGATCTAAATCTTCTTGGAATATTCTGACCTGGGCGAGTTTACTTTTTTTGAAAAGTTTTGAAATCATTGATTTTCCATAATAATAAATAAAAAGTGCGTCGGCCGGGAGTCGAACCCGGATCGACTGCTTGGAAGGCAACCATGCTTTTTTTTATCTTTTATTAAAATAAGTATTCATATAACAACAACAATAACAGTATATAATTATCAATTTACATAACAAAATAAATAGTATTAATATAGATAATATAGATATATAATTATGCATATTTGCATGTATACATATATGTGTGTTTACATTTCATATGAAACACATATGTTTAATTATTATAATTGTATATTATGTTCATAAGATTATAATAATATTAATATACTATTTTTTTTTCCACATATCAAAATATTGTATAACACAAAATGTTGATTCAACACAATGTGATGATAACATAAATCTACACTGTTTGACGTTAATTAATGTATAGACAGCACAATACAAATAGCAATTATTAGCATGTGACATGATTTTTTTACAACAAAAATACAAGTACATCAACTGTTTCTTGAACAATAGGGTTATTAAATATAAACTTCTTTTGAAAAATATTTCTTTTATCTTTCAAGTACATGTGAAAATATGATACATAATGTTTCAATACATACTTAAAAAACTAATAATTGGAATGAACGGAAAGTCTAATGAAACCAAATTTCTACGTCGTATAATACAGAATCTAGCAGTAGACAATAGAAAATTCAAAAAGAAAACATTAACATTATTATATTGTTTATCACATCCTAATATAAGCAATTGACAAATGTCTATGTTGTATGTAGTATCACAATTTTCTAACAGAAGTTTTACTAATTCAGAAATATAAACAATAAATTCAGATAATTCTGTACAAGTGAATAGCATATGAATCATATTTTCTGTTTCACTTTTACAAATATCACAAGTATCATTATCAGTCAAATGAAATTTGAATAGTTTTTTCTTTTGTATAAATCACATTATGTATTATTTCAAAATCGTTCTCTATGAAATCCGGCGGTTTGAATTTGTTTACAATGTTATTCCAAACACACGTAAAGTTGGTACGTTCAAGGTCGAACGTCTCGGCCGAGTAAGTTTCTGCTACAGGTGTAACATCGATTTTGTCTAGTAAGCAGTCATAGAAATCCCGAGATTTGTGTCGCAACAAGTCTCTGCAGTTCGAGCCACGTTACATATACACTAGCGGAATATAATTTCGGGAAATTATTAATTGTTTCTGTCCAATATTCAGGAATGAAAGTTAACAACAGTTCATATTGTCTCTGGATAATGTTTGTGTCTAAAAACGGAAATTTATCAGCAATGATATCTACAATAGAATGCACAGGTAAGTAACCAGGTTTTACTTCATAACTTATATCTTTCATTTGTACAACACCTGCTAATACAAAATTTTTCCAATATAGCGGTTTACCTTTTTCATTAGTTATATTTAAATTCAAAAACAAAGACTGATTATACACAAATGTATAACCTTGTCTAAATAATATGTTATATTTGATTGACTTCCATGCTATAAACATACTTTGGTAAAACTCGGGTAAACAGCGTAAATTGTCTTTGCTTAGTTCTAAGCTGAATAATTCAAGGTCTAGGTTCAAAGAACATATTCTTCTTAAATTTACAAATAAAGGCATAGACGCTTTAAACATTGGCAATGTTCTAAATCACAAAAAAGTTCAGTCCTGTATTCATCCATATTTTAAACTGAAGACCACGCCTTGCATTTCATATAGCTATACACCTAGCATAGCATCCAAGCTATTCAATTACAAACAGGTTTTGCAGTGCCTAGACATCAACCATCTTCTACACAACACTGTCACATGTTCATGTGCTTCATCTCCTTTCAAATACAATGCTATCGGGCATGTCATTACCGGCGACGTTTCTATTGTTGAAAATGAAAGCCTCAAAAATCTTATTTTAAAGGGCCCTAAATACCGGGAAGCCCGTTCCTTTAATTGGCGTCAGAATTTCAGTTTAGTTATGGATTCTGTCGAAGATTATGCCAGACGATGGGCCAAACATGAAGACGAAGAACCAGACACTTTGTCTGAATGGCTGAAAGCCATACGATGGTTGATAAAATCTCGTATTCGAAAACTTAAAGGGACTATGAAAACACGTTATCCCTCTGTATTTAATGATCCAGAAGTAGTTACTGACCTGGATAGGTTGCATGACCAATATGTACTGGTACCAGCAGACAAAGCCTCAAATAATATAGCTTTTATTTGTAAGGCGCATTACTATAATTGTTTATTAGAAGAACTTGGGTTTAATATGAATTCTGGTAATCCTACATATACACGTAGCTCACTTTCAAAGGACGAGATCCTTCAAAATCACGTATCCGTATTACGCTCATTTGATATACCTACAACGGATACCGATTTCGAGCTGCCATATTTATAATGGGATACCTAAACTTCATAAAACCCCATATAAGCAAAGATACATAGCAGGATCCAGCAAATGTTTCTACCAAACCTTTATCTTTACTCCTTACCAAGATATTGACAGCCGTTAAGGAGAAACTTCAACAATACTGTACAGTTGCTTATTCCAGAAGCGGTGTAAATCAGATGTGGATACTTAAAAATTCTAAACAGCTTTTAGAAAAATTTGAAGGCACACAATTTTTCTCGAATTCACAGCATCAAAACTTATGACTTCTCTACTCTTTACACTACTATTCCTCATGAAAAATTAAAAGAAAGACTTTTCAGCATCATATACAACTGCTTTTTCAATAAAGGTGGTACCCGAAAATTTAAATATCTAGTGATTGGCTATCAGGATACTTATTTTGTCAAACACCACTCTGATTCTACACATAAATATACTGAAGTTGATATAAAAAAACATGCTGGAATTTCTAATAGACAATATATTTGTAATGTTCGGAGACGTGGTCTTTCAACAAACTGTCGGCATTCCCATGGGAACCAATTTGTGCTCCTTTATTGGCCGACCTGTTCCTTTATTCATACGAAGCAGACTTCATTCAGAAACTGCTGAATCAAAAGAAGAAAAAAGCTAGCGGTGTCTTTTAATTTGACATTTAGATATATCGACGGCGTTTTGTCAATTAATAATGACAATTTTCATACATATGTCAATGCGATATATCCCAGCGAACTAGAAATTAAAGATACAACAGAATCAAGCACACACGCTTCATACTTAGACATTTTACTTAACATAAACACAGACGGGAAATTAGCTACGAAGCTATACGATAAACGCGACGATTTCGGCTTTCCCATCGTAAATTTTCCACATTTAAGTAGTAATATACCTCAGTCACCTGCATATGGAGTTTATATTTCACAAATGATCCGATATGCCAGGGCGTGCACAACATATGAAGATTTCATATACAGAGGTAAACTACTCACTGACAAATTATTGACACAGGGATATCGAAAACCGCGTTTAATGTCAACGTTCCGCAAGTTTTACGGTCGGTATAATAGTCTTCTTTGCGACTACTCTGTTTCACTAAGTGAAATGTTGAGTTGCCTTTTCGTTGGCGGTTGTTGAGACGTCTGTACCAATTGTGACGAGGATACACTCCTCACGTGTTTCACTGGACTTTAACTGTGGACTCACGGCGGGTGTGACCGGTCGACAGGGGGATGCTTACTCCTCCATGGCACCTGATCCCACCTCTTGGTTTCCAGAGGTCCGTGTTTGTCCATTTTTTATCGGATTTGTATCTATGTCCTGGACATTCTATTGATTTACACTTTGGTATCTGAGGTTTTTATATCTTAAATATATTTTAAAAATATCTTTCCACAAAGAAACATTTTCTGTGTTAAAAAACTTTGTTAAACTTTTAAGTCTAAATGACAACATCTTAAAATATAAATATCTGGTATTTTCAACCCACCTTTAGTTTTGTCACATATAACAGTTTCATATTTGACCAGAGGTTTTTTCTTTTTCCACAAAAATTGTTTACATATGTGTTTGAGTTCAACAGTTGCCCACTGAGGTATATTTACAACAGATAATGTATACCATAATCTAGACATACACAAAGTTGAAATAACAATGGCTCTACCATGTAACGTTAGATATCTCTGATTCCATATGTTTAATATATTTTTTATTTTTTCACACTTGTTTTTCCAATTCAACTCTTCACATTTTTGTTTATTTTTACCAAGGTAAATACCAAGTATTTGTATATAATCTTGAGCCATATTTAATCCATATGACTCAATTTCACTATTTGTTAATTCGCTGTTACCTAAAAGAAATATTTCTGATTTTTGTTTGTTTATTTTAGCTCCAGAAGAGTCTGAGTAAAATTGTAATACATCAAACACTTCACGGATCGACGGTTTACTACCCAATGTCAAGGTCGTGTCATCAGCGTGTTGAAATATCAAAGCTTCGTTGTTTGTGCCAGGTAAGCTTATGCCTTTAATATTTTTATTATTTATGATTGTCCTGTTTAAAACTTCAGCAGTTAAAACATACAACAGTGAACTTATTGGACAACCTTGTCTAATTCCGTTTTTAATTGGAAAATATTTTGTTAAAAACCCATTACATTTCACAGCACTGTAAGTATCTGTATAAAATATCTTTATCCAATTTCTAAATTTTTCTCCAAATCCGAATTTTTCTAATGTTTTTGATAACAAGTAATGATCTACTCGATCAAATGCTTTTTCTTGATCTATTTTTAACATATACCCTTCTATTTGGTCAGTATCACATAAGTCAGTTAAATCCCTGATACTACATATAGTGTCAGCAATGTCTCGCCCCACTATACAGCAAGACTGATTATTAGAAACAATTGTAGGTAGAACAAGTTTAAATCTATTTGACATAATTCTAGCTAAAATTTTATAGTCAACTTGTAGAAGTGAAATGGGTCTATAATTTTTAAGTGATCTTTTATCTCCTTTGTTTTTATAAACTAGGCTTAAAACACCACTTTTCATAGATCTACATAAAAGTCCATCATTTTCAATTGTTTGAAAAAGTTTAAGCAAAATGAATTTTAATTCATTAAAAAAAATACTATAAAATTCCACTGTTACCCATCAGACCCTGGGCTCTTATTTTTGGACATTTTACTTAAAGCTAACTCAATTTCATCAACAGTAATTTCGTTATCGCAAATGTCTTTTGAAGTATCATCAATTTTATCATTTATGTTATGTAATATTTTATTAACTTTATTTTTATTTATTGAAACACAGTTATACAATTTACTATAAAATTCAAATTCACTATCAAGAATATCATCAGTACTTTGAGCAATTTCTCCAGATTCATTATATATTTCTTTTATTGAATTAGATTCTTGTCTATGTTTTTCTAAATTTAAAAAATACTTAGTATTTTTATCATATTCTGTTGCCCAGAAAGCTTTGGATCTAAGTATAGCTTCTTTACATTTATTTTCCTCATAGGTTTTTAATTCAAGTTTTAGACTTTCATATTTAGAATAATCTATTTTTACACCAGTTGCAGCTTTAGCAGATAATTTTTCAATTTCTTTTTGTATGAGAAAAAATTCTTTGTATTTAACTTTGGACAAGTTTTTACTATATATTTGTGAAAACTTCTTTATTTTATACTTTAAATTATCCCAACCAATGGTTAAATTTTCATTGAAACAATCACTATTTGACTCTTTTTTAATCATGTCTCTTATTTTTGTATATATTTTTCATCTTTCAGTAAAGTATTGTTTAGCATCCATAAACCTGGACCTCTCTCAATATTTGAAAAATTACACTTTAAAAACATAAAGCTGTGATCACTTAGAGATGTATCGTTATAATATACATTTTGTATATGTACTTTTAATACTCTAGAAATGAGCATATGGTCAATTCTACTTTGCTGCAAATAATTATTTGAAAGGCGTTTAAAGGAAAACATTATCTTATCTGGATACCTTTCTCTAAAAATATCAATTAATTTATTATCAAACATAAGTTTGTTTAACTCATTATAAGCACAGTCATCAACATGTTTTGTTTTACCACATCTGTCTAAACTTGACAGAGTGGAGTTAAAATCACCCATACAAATAATATTTTGAAAACCTTTCATTTTGTTATTTAAACTTTTGAAAAATTCTATTTTCTCCTTTAAACTGTTAGGAGAATATATATTAATAATATTGTATATTTCATTCTCCATTTCGAAAGAAATATGGAGAAACCTACCATTAGTATCTTTTTGTATTAGTTTAACTTTATTATTATAATTCTTATTTACCAAAATGGCCACACCCTGTCTATTATTTACACCATTACTATAAAATAATTTACATTCTGTTTCAGTTTGGACCCTCCCAACATCATCATCATTCCAGAACGTTTCCTGTAAACTTAACAGGTGGATTCTTCTGCTCTCAATAACTGAAATAAACTTTTTGACTTTATTCATACATTTTAAACCATTACAGTTATTGGAACAAAATAAAAGATTTCCAGACATGATGATAGATGTTAGTATTATTTGTAAATACAACATTGTAGTATATATATTTGGTATATTTTACTTGGACTTATTGATCTTCTTTCGAGGAATCAAATTAGGTTTAAACTTCATTTTCATCCTTCTTTTTCTCTGGACAACAATGAATCCCTCAACCGTCTTACCAGAGGGTTCGATACCATTAGTTGACTGTGAGTTACCCACAGGGTTCTCAATATTTTCGTCAATACAAACAGGTGTGATTTGACTTTCATCGCTACAAACAGATGTATGTTGAGTTTCAACAACTTCATTATTCTTAAAAACAATTTCTGACTCGCATTCAGAGTGATCACATCTACATCTTTCTTTATACATATCACAATTATCACAGATGTTATAATTACAATTGCACTCACTGATAGGTTTGTTGCACATGCAACAATTAGTATAATCATCGAATTCATCATCAGAGTTTTCACTCTGTACTTCAACATCATGCACTCTAGTATGTGTATTAACATTTTCTACATCTTTATTTTCATCTATGTTTGCACAATACGCAGGGTAGTTCTTACACATAGAACACCTAACTGCGTTGCACTCATTTTTCATATGACCATGCTCATTACATCTGAAGCATTTAATATTTGGACAATTTCTGAAACTATGTTCAGAAGATAGGCAACCACTACAAACTTTCACCTGGTTATTGTGTATAACTTTACAATACTTTTTATGATTCTCATCAATCTGAAACCCAATGGTCCAGGGTAAAGATAATACATCACTTGGAAATTTACACTTGACATGTCTTGTCCCATTATACACATGGGTACCAGGATAACAATTTTTTTTTCACATCAGAGACTACCTCAATATTGTATTGTGTCAATTTCTCAATAATTTCAGCATCATCAATATAAACAGGTACATTGAAAAAACTAACAACAGTGATTTCGCTGTGTAACCTTCTACATTCAAAGACATGACCATTTATTTCAACTCCATTGGCTAATAAGTTAACTGGCCGGGGTTCATTCACTGTTACTTCAACAGATCCTTCACCCGAAGGTATGATGGCCACAACAGTAGATTTACCAGTTAAACCTTCAACACTGTTTATGATATCAACAACAGAAATTTTCTTGGAATCAATATTTTGTAAAACTACAGTGCATTCCTTAAAATATTTCTTACGTTCATTTTGACCAGTACTCACCCGGCCATTTGCCAACATTGTTCCTATAATCTGAAAGTCCACACGGACTTCAGTTAGGGGTTAAATACAATTAATTATATAATTATAGTGAATAAAAATATCACAATTGCGAGTACAAAATGTTTTTACATGAAATTCATGTAAAATAGAAAGCAAAAGGGACAAAATACACAATACTAACGGAGCACTGAAAAATGCGTCCGCCCTGTTTGAGATCCGAACCCGAGCCTACAGGGAATGCTTTCTCCTCCATGTATCCTGATCCCACCTCTTTTTTTCCAGAGGTCCATGTTTGTCCATTTTTTCCAGATTTGTGCCTTTATCATTGACGTCCTAATGATTTATACCTTGGTATCTGAGACTTTTTATACTTGCGCAAAAATGTGCATCAAACAAATCGTAAATATTGCTTATGTTTTAATAAACATTTTAGCCTACATTTCAAATTATTATCAATATCTAAGCATACTTTATCAGATGTTGACTTTAGCAAAATTGCCAATTTGAAAACAACAAAACTTATCTACACATGTATATATGTATATATACACTTATACGTGGGATTGGTCAATTACACGTGCACAGACAGATTAACGCATTTGAGCACGTGAATTCGGATATTTAATCCATATCAGCTGAGATATTTCTCATGGTTTTAATGGATTTTAGTTCAATTCTTTGATCCAAGCGAATAAAAATGTAAAAAAGAAGTTCAGGAGCAATCATGCGGAAATGGAAAAACAATGTTGACAAAATGTTCTATTTGACACTATTGATATATTTATCTCATATTAACAAAATTTCTAGTAAAACTGCGTCGGCCGGGAGTCGAACCCGGATCGACTGCTTGGAAGGCAACCATGCTAACCGTTACACCACCGACGCTGTTATTAAGGAAGAATTATATTGTAGTTATATTTTAATGTCACATCACTGATGTCATGTCATGCCAATGGGCCACGTCTACAAAATCCCCTGAAGGCGTATTTAATATTTGATAAATACATTATGATCCACATCCATGTACTTCTGTTTTTAAAAGTTTAGACGAACAATAAAATAGATCTAAATCTTCTTGGAATATTCTGACCTGGGCGAGTTTTGAAATCATTGATTTTCCATAATAATAAATAAAAAGTGCGTCGGCCGGGAGTCGAACCCGGATCGACTGCTTGGAAGGCAACCATGCTAACCGTTACACCACCGACGCTTCTTATCCATGCGTTGGTGAAATACAGTTATCTCTACAGGTAAGTCATTAATTTCTCACCTGTCAAAATTCAGGCTTGAGGGTATTATCATTACAGAAAACATACATAATACAACTTAAAATGTCACATATGCAAATTACATCAAAATTTCACAGACACACACACACACACACACACACACACACACACACACACACACACACATATATATATATATATATATATATATATATATATATATATATATATATATATATATATATATATATATATGTGTGTGTTTCGAACAATTCACAAAAGTCCCGAATAATTTTGTTATTTAACGCTATCATATACAGTTTCTCAGTTACCATCCATGAGTCGAAGTCCCGATTTATCGAACTTTTCCAGGTGGTCCCTTTTATATATATATATATATATATATATATATATATATATATATATATATATATATATATATATATATATATATTGTTTTTTACCGGATTTATATCTATGTCTTGGACATTCTATTGATTTATACTTTGATATTTGAGATTTTTTTTTTTTTGGTTTTGTTTTTGTTTTGTTTTTTGTCTGTTTTTTGTTTTGTTTTTGTATTTTTTATTTTTGGTTTTTTTAATTACAAATGTATTTGAATTTTATTTCGTATTTGTTTAGTTGTTGCATTTTTGTGTTTTTAGAAACCTCTCACACCCCTTGCTGGTAGATTTATGTTGACAATACTCCTTTTCTGCTATCGCAAATTGAAAATGTGAAGATTCATATAATCGGCAATCGTCCCATAGCATATTATAGACATATTTCTGTACGTCGGTCAGGCTTGTCATAATGTATATTACATACACATGAAAATACTCAAGTAATTTAGCAAAACATACATACAAGTATGTCCACATTGTCAATAACAATGTCAGTTTACAATTTTTTTTATGTTTCAACGACGGTTGTCTGTGACAATTCCTGTACATTGTCATTATGTTATTACTATTACAATAGCAACCCCTCTATATTTAGATATTGACCATTCAGAAAATTTAACCTTTATATTTTTAGAGTTGCACCATGATATTGACAAATGAAATATGAGACATTATATTTCACATAGAAATGTTCCTTCTTTGTTTTGCATTTTCATTGCATTTTGTTCATTTGAACGTTTTGAATTTTTAGTTTGTTTTTGTTTCGTTGTATTTTCTTTGTGTTTTTTATAAACTTCTCACAGCAATTGCTGGTAGATCTATGTTGAAAATACTCCTTTTCTGCTATACCAAATTAAATATAAAAATACATGTATTCTTGTAATGTTGACGTAAGCGGCAATCGTTCTATAGAATGTTGTAAATAGATTTTTTTACGTCCGTTAGAATTGTCAAAATACATCTCACGTACACATGAACAATGCAAAGCAATTCCTTGAAGTATACATACAAATATGTCCACATTGTCAATCATAATGTCGATTTCAAAATCCTTATAACTTCAATATTTTGATGTATCAATGACGGTTGTCACCGAACGTTTCTTTACACTATCATTACGTCATTACTTATAAGCATATTGAAGTTCAAGTGGTGATAATTATACCTAATTCTATACCTGATATATCTTAATTATGTACGAAAATAAAACAAGAAAAAAGAAATGAGAGAAAATTATATTTCTTTATTGATTTCAACAACTTTAATAGACTTGTCCTGTGAGAAGATACCCGGAGAATGATGACCAATGTCCTCCATACATAAATGATCCATGGTTTAGGTGAACTCTCAACCGGGCTTTCTCATATTTTTTCATTTTAACAATAACCACTTGTGATGCAGGCATCTGTTCCGGCAAAGATCGAGCAAAAGCATGGTTCATTCCTTTTACTGATCCGTTTACATGTAATTCTGTAGCGAATGTTTTACCTCTTTGTGCCAAGATTGTCCAATGAAACACGTACAAACCATCAACTGGAGCAGTAAAAGTTCCATCAGACTTATCGTATCCTCCACCTTCATTTACATCTGCTATATTAAACACAACATTCTGTCTGGCTGCCAAATTTTGTAAATTAGTTGATGCCCGAGCATAGAAGGCAACAGTAGTACCTGAAATTAAAGAAAACTAAGTATACAAAAGAATAAGTAAAAGTATAAAACTGTAAAACAGACATGAAATTCCCTGTTTGTCAAATTGTAGCTCCATCATATATCACGAATATATCAATACATAAAAAGTTGAATATGTATGTCAATCAATGTGTCGGGTATCTATAGATGTCTGAATATATAAAGTTCACATGTTATGTTGAATCAAGTAAAAGGCAACAGAAGGGATTATTTATCGCAATATTTGATCCTATTTGAGAGACACGCGTCGATGTGACCGGTCAACAGGGAATATTAACTCATCCGTGACACTTAATTCGACCACTGGATGTTTTTAGAGATTTATTGCAGGTTTGTATTTGTCCGATATTCATCATATTTCTATATCATCTCGTGGACGACGTCCTTGACCTTAAAACAGAGATATATGTCATTTAATCTTATTGTCCCTTACAGCGATATAAAGACGTATTAGTAATATTTGGTTTATCTCAAGCTTCACTCAAAATATGAATTCTTGATGTACTTTTACAAAACGTTACATGAAAATACCAATAGCGATTATAATGTTTAAATTGCTTTTATATTTCATATTAAGAGTATGCATTTGTGATTTTGAATATTATCTGTTTCGGTAATGTTAAGAAAGCAATATTACAAACGCGACGATTTCCGCTTTCCCATCGTAAAATTTTCACATTTAAGTAGTAATATCTCAAAGTCACCCGCGTATGGAGTTTATATTTCACAAATGATCCGATACGCCAGGGCGTGTTCAATATATGAATCTTTCATATACAGATGTAAACTACTTACTGACAAATTATTGACACAGGGATATCGGAAACCGCGTTTGATGTCAACGTTCCGCAAAATTTAAGGTCGGTATAATAGTCTTATTTGCGATTATTCTGTTTCACTAAGTGAAATGTTCAGATGCCTTTCCGTTGGCGGTTGTTAAGACGTCTGTAGCAATTCTGACGATGATTCGATTCTCACGTATTTCATTTGGGCTTGACTATGGACTCATGGAGGGTGTGACCGGTCGACAGGAGATGCTTTCTCCTCCATGGCACCTGATCTCACCTCTTGATTTCCAGAGGCCCGTGTTTGTCCATTTTTACCAGATTTGTATATATATCCTGGACATTCTTAAGATTCATGCTTTGGTATCTGAAATTTTTTATGTATTATGGAACAAAAAAACTAAATCAATACAAATAATTACCTCGTCTGTGTCGATGAAATGTGTTGACATGACGATATCTTGTGACCCCAACGCAATGTTCAATTACCTTCAACTGGCCTTTGATGACATCCTCCAGTACTGCATTTAACTTGTCGCCATGGGTTACGCCGACAATTACTGAGACCACAAGACTTAATAATACAGAGTTCATGATGCGTTCTTGAAATAGATATAATAGGAAAAACTGTTAAATGATAAAATACACATAATGCTAATTATCATTATTATTATTATTTCTATTTTCAAATTCAGAAATATTTCATATTCATTCTTGCATTCTTAAGAATAAGTAATATTGGTACAAAGCCTTACCTCTGTTTTGAAAATTACATGCTTCCAAATCTGGTCTCTAAATTTCTTTGTCAATTTACTTTCTTCCTTTATATACTTTATCCAACATAACAGTGTCAATTGGTACATGAAATCAGCATCAAGTTACACAATATATAATTAAAATGAAATGTGATCTTACTGACTGTCTGAAATCACGTTTAAAAATACAATATATTTTGTACTGGTCCAGGTATGAATTAGATATTAATACATGCTGTTCATATATGTTTGAAAACACTAATATAGCATTGCAATTTACTGTAGCGAGATTATCACAGATTATGTCCTGTCTGTTGACACAGGATCAATTACCCAGGGTTCTGATGGGTGGAATGGTTAATGGGATTGTAAAACACAAATACTGTCTGCTTGATATACATGTCTATTTAGCAGATTAAATTTCAACGAAAACAAATTAACTAATTTGACAGAAACGTTGCTATGGAGCCTTTGTGTTGGCCTCTTATGTAAAACTGTAACTTTGGTATTGTTGATAACATTCACAAATCCTCGGCCATTGCAACCGCTGGTGGACCCTTAGGGTATACATAAACACAGTACCTGGTATTTAGGTATCAGCCATTTATTATTATTATCATTATTTTACTGATGTAATATTTTTGCTAGGATAGCACCATTTTCATTCTAAATTTCACAATAGCTTAGATGTTCATTTTACATTGGGTACTCTTAGACGGATTTGGAAAAACATTCAAATTTAGTATTTGGCCCTGTATGATACCGCAATTCCTTTTAGAAAATTTTTATGTAGTTTTACGTTAAATTTTAGCTTAACCGATGAAGTCTTATTGACAGAAACGATTGTTTTGAGCATTTGTTTTGGCTTCTTTTGTAAAATATAACTTTGGTATTAAAATAGCATTACTAACTACAAAGTCTGCAAAGTCCGCCACACGTGACCGTGTTTGAGACCTTGTTAACTTGTGGAAAAGTCCGGAAAGCCAAATTCCCTATAATAAGTACATCTCCACCACACCATGTAATATTTTGTATCAGAAATAATACAAATACTGTAGATTAATTTACAGAAATATAAAACATTAAATTGGTTTTGGAAATTTTTCGGTATTCAACAAGTGACTTGCTGTTAAACTTAAAAATACGACAATGCAGTAAAGAAACGGAAACCAAAAAGATTAATTATCATCTCTCTGATTCCACATGTTTTCATTCGTTCCAGCACTCACATGTTCCTCCTCTCCCCAATGCACTCCCACTTCCTGTCGCTACAAATTCACTCACTATAATCTAATCCTAAAAAGAAATGGGTAACGACCTAGAGTTGTACAGGGCAAACATAGGTTCCTTTTATGGACGATGTTATGGTATATGTTCATCATCCTACAAATCTTGTATTTCGACCTCACTAGACCTATATGCCAAATTGACTAAACTGTTTAGTATCTCACTTCAATACTTACGAAACAATATAGCAAATATCCAGTTCGCTCTCATTTTGTTCGTTTTAATTTTGTTATGCAACGACATCGCTGAAAATCCAGGCCCAGATTCGAACATAGTAAACGCTTTTTCTATTGTACATTTAAATATCCGCAGCATTAGACACAAGCTCAGTGACGTTGAGCATCTCATTGACGAATTCGATATTGCATGTTTCACAGAAACACATTTAGACGCTTCAGTTTTGACCGATACTCTTATTATACCAGGCTTTGTACTGCCTTTCCGCAAAGACAGAACTAATCATGGCGGCGGTATCCTGATTTATTATCGGTCCGGCATTATTGTCAAACCCAGAACAGATCTTGAAAATAACGTGGATGAAACTATTTGGGTTGAAATCTCTACCTATCATAGAAATATTTTACTATGTTGCTTATACAGACCAGAAACATGCCGTAATGATTTCTGGGAACGCCTTGAACAGTCTGTAAGCTCAGCATTTGATATAACCCAAGAGTGTTTTACTGTGCGGGCGACTGGAATGTAGACTTCAGCAAAAGACTTCCCACTAAAGTCTCAGAGCTTATTTCTCTTTTCAATCTCTCTAATGTCATTACGGAACCTACTCGAGTCACACAGTCATCATCCAAATGTATCGATCCCGTAATCCTCTCTGATTCCTTGACCCATCGGGAATCAAGTACTATAGATGTAAACGGTTTAAGTGATCATAGAGCTACATATGTTACTCTAGACTTTGAATCACAAGTTCGCAAATCTTTTACACGTAGTATCTGGACTTATAAGGACTGTAGCTTTGATATTCTCAGAAATCAAATCCATGATATTGACTGGACCTATTTAGATCACGAAAACGACATAGACCGTGCTGTTAACACTTTTTCAGATAAACTCATGACAATCATGGAAAATAATATTCCTCGTAGAAAATGTAATTATAAGACCACTAGATAAAGTATGGTTTAACTCGGATATTCGACGGGAAATACGACTACGAGACAGACTAAGACAGACATACGGAAGGACGCGCAAAACAAATGACTTAATTAAATTTAAAAACCAAAGAAATAAAGTCAACAACATGAAAAAGAAACTAAAAGAGAAATATTATGAGGGCCTTAATGATTCATTAAACAAATTTAAACGGTCAGACAGTAAAACCTACTGGAAACTCATTCGATCTCTAATCAAAGGTGAGATCCCCAAAGATGACATCCCAACTCTATACTATAATGGTCAGACGGCCTCCTCCGAGAATAGCAAAGCCAATATGTTGAATGATTATTTTTGCAATGTCTCCAATTTGGACGTTAGTAATGCAGAACTTCCTCCATTTTAAGAACGTACTGGTAATCAAATAAACAATATTGTAATAAGCACACAAGAAATAATAGATCAAATAAAAGTCTTAGATCTCAAGAAGGCCAGTGGTCCCGACGAATTCAGCCATATCCTGCTGAAAAAACACAATTTATGAAATAGCTCAACCTCTTGCTAAACTATTCAATAAGTCTCTTCAGCTAGGTAAATTTCCAGCCAAATGGAAAATTGCACATGTTCTTCCTATATTTAAAAAGGGGGGATAAATCAGACCCTTGCAACTATAGACCAATTTCTTTACTGAGCTGCCTGGGCAAATTATTTGAACGAGTTATGTTCAAACATTTCTACAATTTCTTGCAATTTAATAACTTACTATATAATCTACAGGCTGGTTTCAGACCTGGACAATCCACTATTACACAACTTATAGAAATGTACCACCAAATATGCGTTTCAATTGATAATAGAGAGTTTTCATGTTTTACCTTTTGTGATATTAGTAAGGCCTTTGACCGTGTCTGGATAAAAGGTCTTATATATAAACTTAGTAAATATGGGTTTAAAGGGAAAGTTTTAGACTGGATATCTGATTATCTTTCTTATAGAACACAAAAAGTCAAATTAAAACACTCTATATATCTTCCACAAGACATTTAAAAAAGCTGGAGTCCCACAGGGCTCGGTCCTCGGTCCACTACTTTTCTTGATTTTTATAAATGATCTCCCTGATGGGTTATTTGGACTCACAAGACTGTTTGCAGATGATACTTCAAACGCCCTTACTTCATCTAATTTACAACATATCCAAACCTACAATACCCATGATCTAATAAGAATCATAGAATGGGCCAATACATGGCTCGTAAATTTTAACCCTAAAAAACTAAGATAATGATTTTTGGAATCCGATGTCAGAAACCAATAATATGAGTTTTGACTTCGCTGGTGAGACAATATATCCATCCACTGATCACACGCATCTCGGTATAACATTTTCTAGTGACGCTAAATGGGCCAGACATATAGACTCAATTATAGCTCGTGCATCAAAACAGATTGCGGTTTTCAGAAAATTAAAATATACCTTGAATAGAAATGCTTTATCGAATATATACATTACATTATACGCCCCACTTTTGAATATGCCAGTGAAGTTTGGGACAACATCACCAAATCTGACGAGCAAAGACTGGAAAAAAATCCAACTTGAGGCTGGAAGAATCGTAACGGGACTTCCAGTCTACAGTACTCGTTCAGCAATCTATTTTGAAACTGGGTGGGAAACTCTAAAAACCCGCAGAACAAACAAAAAACTTTGTTTGATGTACAAGATTTTAAATAATTTAGCCCCAGATTACTTGGCAAATCTCTTACCTGCACAAGTGGGTAATATTAATTATAACTTAAGAAACAGAGATAACATTAATATACCCTTATGTAGAACAAGTCTTCTTTACTCGTCGTTCATTCCTTCTTCTACTATTACTACATGGAACAATTTGCCCCTCTCTACTAGAAAACTGCACTTCCCTGTCTCAATTCAAATCTAAATTGAAGTCAAATTACTCTCGTTGCTCTCCTTATTTAGGAATGGTGAACGTAAATTAAACATATTACACACTAGACTACGTCACGGTTGTAGTACTCTAACGGCGACTTGTTCAGAGTAAACCTTACTGCAAACAGTGCTTGCTCCTGTGGCCTTCCGGATGAGCGAACTGAACACTTTTTCCTACACTGCAACAATTATGACCAAATCCGTCAAGAGCTATTGAACAAAATAAAATGAGACCGGAGCCGTCCCAGATATAGGCACAATACTCTATGGTAGCCCCGACCTATCACAGATTGATAACAACAAAAATAATACAAGCCGTACACAGATATATTCACAAAAGTAAAAGATTCTTGTAGCGACAACCACACCACCTCCCATCACACCACCTCCCTTAAGTTATGCACTCCTGTGTTTTCTGATCTATTTTATGCAATAATATTCCATATAAAAATATTACACCATCATCAATTTGTCATGCCCGTCGATAGACTCGGCAGCGCACATTGTATTTTATTTCTTCTTCCACCTATCTTTTTTCTTTTACACTCGTCGGATTACTAACAAAATTTTATGCATATGTATGTGTATATTTATACATGTATGTGTATGTAAGTAAATTGAAAATGTATGAAATTATATGTGAAAATTGCTACATGTATATATGTTAATTGTCATTGAAGCATGCCTTGATCAACATAATTTGTTAACATTCAAGGAGAGGCGGATCTAAGTTGGCAAAACTTGTCGCCGATCCTTTTGCATCAAATTGAGCAATAAAATATGTTTAAAATAAAAAAAAAAATCTTTGTTTTGACAGTATAATAATACCTCAATGAAGTTTTCTTTTTTAATAATGATCGTTTTCATAGATACATTATACCACAGAATCAAGCACATGCAATTCCTATGTGGACGATTTACATATTATAACAGGGACGTTAATGAATAGACGCGACTATGCTATCAGCAGTTTTTTTACATCTAATTTATTATAAGATTTTCTCAACAGTTATATGCTTTTCATGTCTCCAGAATGATCCAATATGCCAGAACATATTCAGCATACCATCATATCATATTCACAGTCAAACTGTTTTGTTAAATAATATGTTTGTAAGTCCCCCTTTCAAGAAAGTTAGATAGTATTATAGGGCATGACCGGATGAGTAACTCACTTTCATCAATCAGTTCTAAATACTAACTGATGCCCTTAACACTGAGCTTTACCTTTTACATACATCATACAGTGTGTGTGTGTGTGTGTGTGTGTGTGTGTGTGTGTGTGTGTGTGTGTGTGTGTGTGTGTGTGTGTGTGTGTGTGTGTGTGTGTGTGTGTGTGTGTGTGTGTGTGATGAAATGGAAAAAAAATCCAGAAAACCATCGTCTGCTCGTCTGCATCGCACGTCATTTGTGGCGTCTATTTAACGTATTTTTAACAATTTTTAAAAATGTTTGGTAAATTCTGTTCGAAAATAGACAGAGTAGTGTAATTCCTATTTTGATCAGGATTTGTCCTTCAGCTCGATTGTTCTGCCGAGATTTCTCCCTCCTCAGTTTCCAACGTAGTTAGATTTATAAATGGTACGGCAAAATCACGGTAATGAATTGAATGTAGCATTGCTCAACTAGACCTAGTTTTTACTCGTATCATTACAAATTCGTTTTTATCCAGTTAATGGGATTCAAACTTGCCTTTAACAATAATATTTGTTAGAAGAGTAAAAGCCTACACCCTACGTTCCCTGTCAAATACAGACCTAAAGAACGTTGATATAACAAAACAATTTATTTTGTCTCTGTATGCTGTTTGTGTTGTTGTATCGTCTGATTCACATAAGATGGCGGAGCGGAGTAACCTTTTGATTGTCATATGGATTATTCTACTCACTTTTCCGTTATGACAAGCATTTTATTCCTCACTACATACTCTCTTATTTATGTTGACAAGTGAGAACGATTACTCTTGTTAGTGTAATTTTAATTTACACAAATTTAAACTCGCCCAGGTTAAGAATGGGTTCACGAGACTCCAACCTGCCAAGTTATATGAATAATGGGATTTATAAATTTGAATTAGTAATAAAGAATAACTGCCTTGTTAATCTTTAAACTTAATTATACTCTTCGGGAAGATTATGCAAATATGTTTTCCTAAATGTCTTTATGTCTCAATGTATGTTTGTCTGTCTATTTGTCTAGTAGTCTGTCTGTATGTCAATCTATCCGTCTGTTTGTATGTATGTTTGTCTGTCTATCTAGTATTCTGTCTGTATGTCTAGCTATCCGTCTGTTTGTCTGCCTATCTAGTAGTTTGTATGTCTATCCGTCTATTTGTCTGTGTGTATGTTTGTCTATCTAGTAGTCTGTATGTCTATCTATCCATCTCTTTGTCTGTCTATCTAGTATTCTGTCTGTATGTCTAGTTATCGGTCTGTTTGTCTGTGTGTATGTTTGTCTATCTAGTAGTTTGTATGTCTATCTATCCGTCTGTTTGTATGTGTTTGTTTGTCTATCTAGTATTCTGTCTGTCTGTCTAGCTATCCGTCTGTCTGTCTGTATGTATGTTTATCTGTCTATCTATCCGTCTGTTTGTCTGTTTATCTAGTAGTCTGTATGTCTATCCGTCTGTTTGTATTTATGTTTGGCTGTCCATCTACTGTATAGTTGCTTATATTCGCGAGGATTGTATTTCGCTATATTCACGGTCAAAGAAAATACCGCAAAATTAAATACCCTTGAATATGATACCTTATACTTATAAAGTTTCAAATAGACAATACCATAACAAGCAAAATTATAAAAGTTATTTCCTATCAAAATGTATTTATTTATAAAGATACATCATTGATCACGAATCACAAAATGTTTGTTAGTTTTACTTCAACGCCTATTACACTTCTGTTTCGGAAACGGTCTTCCGCGAAATTTAATACCCGTGAATAAGTTCCTTTCTGAAAATCGCGAAATTTTCTCCACATGATATTAAACAACATACAACAGTAGTAGTCTGTCTGTACGCAAATTAAATAAAAAATTGAATTTAAGTTTTGAAAAAAATGTCAAAACAATAAATAATTAGGAGTTGATGGCTTTCCTGCAGAATTTTTCAATTTGCTTTGGATAGATATTGGAGATCTAGTGTATAAATCTTTCCTACATACATTTAATTTATAAGAGACACTAATATTTCCTTGAGATGCACACTGTCTCTCATTGATCAATATGCATAATTATCTGGCCTATCTGGTGTTAAAATAGGAGCGCTTAAGTATTGTAAATCTTAAGTCTGTAGTGAATATAATCTTACTTAATCTCAAGATCCTTATATATGTACTTCAGCTTGATACATTGTAAATATGTCGTAGTTTTCGTTTTTAACCTTGCAGGGAGCCTGAACCTGTGAGGGTTTGTGTCACAGGAATGTTAATAAAAGTTGTTCAAAAAAGTTTGTATGTCTAGCAATCCGTCTGTTTGTCTGTATGTATGTTTGTCTGTCTAGCTATCCGTCTGTTTGTATGCATGTATATTTGTCTGTCTAGCTATCCGTCTGTTTGTCTGTGTGTATGTTTGTCTGTCTAGCTATCCGTCTGTTTGTCTGTATGTATGTTTGCCAGTCAAGCTATCCGTCTGTTTGTCTGTATGCATGTTTATCTGTCTAGCAATCCGTCTGTTTGTATGTATGTCTGTCTGTCTAGCGATCCGTCTATTTGTCTGTATGTATGTTTGTCTGTCTAGCTATCCGTCTGTTTGTCTGTATGTTTGTCTTTCTAGCTATCCGTCTGTTTGTCTGTACGTTTGTCTGTCTAGCTATTCGTCTGTTTGTCTGTCTGTTTGTCTGTATGTTTGTCTGTCTAGCTATCCGTCTGTTTGTCTGTATGTATGTTTGTCTGTCTAGCTATCCGTCTGTTTGTCTATATGTTTGTCTGTCTAGCTATCCGTCTGTTTGTCTGTATGTATGTTTGTCTGTCTAGCTATCCGTCTGTTTGTCTGTATGTTTGTCTGTCTAGCTATCCGTCTGTTTGTCTGTATGTTTATCTGTCTAGCTATCCGTCTGTTTGTATGTCTTTATGTTTGTCTGTCTAGCTATCCGTCTGTCTGTCTGTATGTTTGTCTGTCTAGCTATCCGTCTGTCTGTCTGTCTGTATGTTTGTCTGTCTAGCTATCCGTCTGTCTGTCTTTCTGTCTGTATGTTTGTCTGTCTAGCTATCCGTCTGTTTGTATGTCTGTATCTTTGTCTGTCTAGCTATCCGTCTGTCTGTCTGTATGTTTGTCTGTCTAGCTATCCGTCTGTCTGTCTGTCTGTATGTTTGTCTGTCTAGCTATCCGTCTGTTTGTATGTTTGTCTGTCTAGCTATCCGTCTGTTTGTATGTATATTTGTCTGTCTAGCTATTCGCCTGTCTGAATGTACGTTTGTCTGTCTAGCTATCCGTCTGTTTGTATGTCTGTATGTTTGTCTGTCTAGCTATCCGTCTGTTTGTATGTATATCTGTCTGTCTAGCTATTCGCCTGTCTGAATGTACGTTTGTCTGTCTAGCTATCCGTCTGTTTGTCTGTATGTATGTTTGTCTGTCTAGCTATCTGTCTGTTTGTATGTATATTTGTCTGTCTAGCTATCCGCCTGTCTGTATGTATGTTTGTCTAGCTACCCGTCTGTTTGTATGTATGTTTGTCTGTCTAGCTATCCGTCTGTCTGTATGTATGTTTGTCTGTCTATCTAGTAGTATGTCTGTATGTATATCTATCCTTCTGTCTGTTTTTGTCTATCTGTGTCTGTCTGTATTTTGTCTGTCTATTTGTCTGTCTGTATTTCTGGCTAGCCGTCTGTTTATCTATGTCTGTATGGATGTTTGTCTGTCTTTTTATTAGTTTGTCTGTATGTCATCCATGCACCTGTTTGTCTATTTGTTTGTCTATATATGTCTGTTTGTTTGTGTATATCTGTCGGTCTCCCTCTCTGTTAATCTCTCTGTATGTTATCTATCCGTCTGTTTATTTGTTTGTCTATTTATGTCTGTCTCTGTGTATATTTGTCTTTCTGTATGTCTGTCTGTCATCCTGTTTGTCTCATTATTGTTCTGTGTGTACATATGTGTCTGTCTGTCTGTCTGTCTATAGAGATTTATAAGTAATACAGTCTGAACGTTTAAAATTTAAAAACAGCGGAATAAAACGTTTTAAATATTGTTGATAATTATCAAAATCAAGAGATTATTCAGTCAAATCAGTTATAAACTTATAATTATATTATATAGATAAAACAGTTATTTTCAGTTAGCAATATCTTCTTGTTTGATAGCATCATGGCAGTGTTAGCAGTCTGTCAGAAATTCAAACCAATTAGGTTATTTTAAAATACACTGTGTAACATATGTCCTCTGCATATGATAAAATCAATAATGAAACGAATCGCATTGATAATGAAGCATTTATCATGCCGATATATTTATCTGTGTCATACGATTTTTTATATTCAATAGAAACTAAAATTGAAATTATATTTATATTATTACTGTTTATTTTAAAAATTATTCATTGGTACGCATTTAATCCACATGTATAGGGTGTCAACATAATTAGCGATCACACATACACTTTGGTCGCATAAACAGTTAAACTTACTCATGAGAATATCGAAGAATGTTATATTTTTTAATATACAAATTAATAAAAAAAATCGTATGACACAGATAAATATATCGGCATGAATATTTTCCTGTTGGCTAAAAAAAAAAGTTTGTCCCCAAAGTTTAGGGAAAACACTTTTACATTAAACTAATATACATACATATAGCAAATCTTAAATTCAGAGGTATGATATATGATTATTTTGATATAAATTCCAATACACGTTTTTTTGTAAGTAATAATTAACATATATACAAACACATTGACATTTCAAATAATTAATTTTATCAATCGAATGTCACAATTGAACATATTTACAAAATTGAAATTTAATTAACAACAAGTGAATCCAAATTAAAGTCACAACTCAAGATATCCATCGAAATTCCACGAATGAATTTAATACACACGCGCACTTTATCCAAAATAAAATACACTAAATCCATGTTGTATGAGGAACATAACTCCATCGTTGTATAATGAATAACATTATAACGTTGTATCCTGAACAAGTCTTATAAACTATATCTACCAAAAGATTACATACGTTTTACTTGTATAACACACGTTTTGTCTTCAACAATAAAACAGTCAGCGTAGAAACTAACATAAACATAATAACAAAGAAATTGAAAAATTGGAAATGCGATCATGTATGCCTTCATCATACGGTTTTGTTTTAATTATGTACTCTCATCATATTTTGATGATTTAAAATTAGATACACACAATAAGGCTGTTTTAAAATTGTTTGTAGTTTAAAATAATTCCAAAAAGAAAGTTTAATTTTTACATTTTCACTTTAAGTTTGAGTCATATTTTGCAAGTAGAATTACATTACGGAATATACCTTCATGATTTCACATTCATTTTTACATTTTCACTTTAAGTTTGAGTCATATTTTGCAAGTAGAATTGCATTACGGAATATACCTTCATGATTCCACATTCATATTTACATTTTCACTTTAAGTTTGAGTCATATTTTGCAAGCAGAATTACATTACGGAATATACCTTCATGATTTCACATTCATTTTAACACCTGTACTTATCAGTATTGTTTATCCGTTTGTCTACGTATACTGATATTTGACCCAGCGTATTCACATAACAAACCATATGCAACATCCGAGTGTGTGTGTGTGTGTGTGTGTGTCTGTGTATGTGTGTGTGTGAGAGAGAGAGAGAGAGTAATTTCTACATAATGTACTTTTATTAAAATCTCGAATCTCAGAGTGAAATTTCATTACATTTTGGACAAGAGGTTATACCTCCTACTATATTCAGGTTTTGTCTGGTCACGTGACCTGAGTCGTGTCAGATGTATATTTAGTTAGTATTTTTGGTACCCCACACTTTAAACTAGACAGTACTCCTCTGCAAAACCCAGATTTTCTCACGTCATCACTAGACTTTATAAAATAAGCACAATTTTAACATGTTGATAATAATAATAAAAACAGAAAGATAAATATAGAAGTATTAAATCAGCGATATATAAAGCTAATAGCTAATTAGCTATTAGCTTTATATATCGCTGATTAAATGTTATCGAGTATTGAAATGAAATGCTTAAACGTATATCTTGGCGGGAAATGATATTGTGATAGAAGAGTGAGACCATTCATTGTCAAGTCCAGAGCTACAGAAATCTGAAATACAATGTACTTTATGCTGTCTCGGTACCAATAAAATATCTATAAAAGCGAAAATACTAAAGTAATTCCCCTAACCCAAGATAAACCACGTACACACATAATACACACACATACATACATGAAACACTTGTAGATAGGTAAATGTATACAACCATTAATTTCTTAATCATTTTAAAAGTAAAAATCGATTCTTATTGATCCAATAATTACATTTATTTTTGACAAACCTTATTTCGTTGTGGACACATACACTAGATGACTGATAAAAATTACACCGTAAAACTCAAAATATTCAACAAATCCATTTTGTATTTCTTCAGAATATTCAAACAAGCCGTTTTTCTAGAATAAAGAATTATTTATGCCACAATTCCCTACTTACATATAAAGGTATTAACTTTTTGTTTGTTTGTTTTTGTTTATTTGTGTATATCTATATATATATATATATATATATATATATATATATATATATATATATATATATATATATATATATATATATATATATATATATATACCCTCATTTGTTTGATTTGACTTTGGATTCAAGGGGTATAACCGGGTGTTAATAAAAGGTCCAATGGGCCTTATCGGTCACCTAAATAGAATATGATTACAGGGAGAATAGGCTAATCAGTGGTTCATTATTTTTTTAAAGATGTACAAAATTTGACTTCTTTTGGTCATAGCCCCTTTTTATTTTAAAACTTTATGCGGCTTTACATACAAATACGTCCTGCCAAGTTTGTTTAAAATCGGCACATTGGTTCCACAAAAAGAAGTAGAAGATGTCAAAAATTGTATGTAATGTTTACGTTTACTAAAGTGACTGTGAACTGTGCCTTTGACCCCATGGCCTTTAAAGTTTATCAAAATGATCCTTAAATAATTCCTAACAACTTTCTCATGTAATTAAAAAAAGTCAATGATGTTTGAGTAACAAAGTGTATTAAGCCATTTTGTACATGTTGTATAATATAGACTAGTAATTATATAGATAAATTGCACCTGCACTGCCCCTGGACCCCTGCTCCCTGGTAAATAAATTTCATATTGTAGTAGAAGGTTTTATTATACTTCTAAACCTATATTAACTTTCGCTTTACAATGCATAGGTACAGAAGAGGACACTTGCCACTTGTAGTAATAAATATACATCATTATATCGACATATAAGTTATCTTGTTATAACAAGATATTATGTCGTAATAACCAAATATTATGTCGTTATAACAAGATATTATGTCGTTATAACAAAATATGTTGTGATAACAAGATGTTGTAACAACAAGATAAGCTATAAAAATATGAATCATCTTGTTTTAACGAGATATTATGTCTTACTAATAATTCATTGTTGTAATAACAAGATATTATATTGTATTATAATTCATATCTTGTTATAACAATATATTATCTTGTTAATACGACAATATATCTTGTTATAACAAGATAATTCATATCTCCTTAACAATATAATATCTTGTAATTACAACATATCTTGTTATTACAATATAATATCTTGTTATTACAACATAATATCTTGTTATTACAACATAATATCTTGTTATTACAACACTATATATAATTATTACAACATTTAAGGATTGTTTTTCATTTTTTGAAAAACATGGAATACATATGCAATGGCTCATGGAAATAAATCTGTGCAGTACGAACTGTAGTCAGCAATGACACAACATCTTGTTACTATGACAATAATTTATTACAGCATATCTTAATTATTATAACGACATAATATTTTGTTATTACGACATCTTGTTATTACGACATATTTTGTTATTACGACATAATATCTTGTTATTATGACAATTTTTTTTTATTACAACATAATATATTGTTATAACAAGATAATTCGTATGTTGTTATAGACATATTAAGTCGTTTTAACAAGATATATGATGTTACTTTTTTATTACTACATACACATGAAGGGCATGGGTTGGCCTCCGTACATAGAAGATTTTCTATGATTAAGTACGTTATCACTATACAGCTATATTTCCTTCATCGGAGACCCTAAACTCCTGCTCCCAGGGTAATGATTTCACAAATTAGGTAGGTTTTATCCTCTTTCCAAACTTGTATTCAATTTTCCCAAACAATGCATACAAGGTTTTCTAAGACAAAGTACAAAGTCACTACTTAGCTAAAGTGGCCCTACCCCAGACTCTGGACACCTGCATAATTAATTTCACAATTTTGGTAAAGGGCTTTATGCTTTTTCTAAATAATTATGTATTCAGTTTTAATCGAAGTAGAGATGACATTCCAAGATAAAGTACATAATCACTGTATGTTCATATTGGCCAAACCCCTGACACTGAACTGTTCCTGAGCTGGCCTGGCTCAGTCGGTAGCGCGCTCGTCTCTGGATCGTGAGGTCGTGAGTTCGAGTCCCGCCGATGACAGGTTGGTTTCCTGTCTTTCGGATGAGACAGTAAAAGCTGGAGGTCCCGTGTCACAGTAGGTGTTGGCACGTTAAAGAACCCTACTGCTCAATGGCCGTAAGTGCCGAGCATAGGCCAAACTTTGAAGCCCTTCACCGGCATTTGGTGACGTCTCCATATGAGTGAAATATTCTCGAGTGGGACGTTAAACAACAATAAACAAACAAACAAACTGAACTGTTCCTCAATTTTACAATTTTGGTAGAGGGCTTTAATCTCTTTCTATCCATGTATTCAGTTTTTATTCTTGATGTGCAGGGTTAAAGAGTTTTTTTTTTTAGGTGCCCCCCCCCCCCCCAAACAACCTAGGGATATCAAGATCACCTTACTGTATTGAAGCTTCTTACCAAACTTGAAGGTAATTAGCAATGTAGTTTTCATGGACAATGGTTAAAGACCAATGGCAGAAGGTCAACTGAGTGACACACGTGACCTAAGAAGATATAAGACGCCTGTTAAAAATTTATACATTCATATATTGCCTTTATTGAATTAAATATGCCAAACATTGTTATTTCTTAAATTCGTGAAGATATCCAACGTTTACTCACCTATTATTTACATTTAATATTCAATTATTTTTCATAAATTACGACATTATAACAAGTTTTTTTTCAACCCAGAATTTTTCTTTAAAATTTCATTTGCATAAAACGTATATCTGAAACGTTGATTACAAACAAAGAATCATCAGTCAAGCCAGGAGACTTAACAATTTTAAGATTTTTTACAAACACAACTAAAATAAGAAATCTGTTAAAGTTTTTATTAAATAATTACGATAAGAACAACGATAATTGATTAAAGCATGATTAAAAACCAGTTACATATAAACTTGCTATCAGTTACCTTTACAGGTACACATTCACTCAATTACTAATTGAATATCAATGATCTTTTTAAAAATAATCATTTTTGATTTTTCAATGCTTCAATTTTCATATAAAATACAAAACCGTGAAAATTAGAATATTAATATTGTGGTTTCACTTCTAAAATACAAGA
Organism: Atrina japonica; assembly: GCA_030159075.1. Lineage (NCBI taxonomy): Eukaryota > Metazoa > Mollusca > Bivalvia > Pterioida > Pinnidae > Atrina > Atrina japonica. Next base: position 153,544 of record BROG01000280.1, read on the forward strand.
TGATATTCATATCAAATCTAAGGTGACCAGACTCTTCTATTCTGCTAACTTATCAACCCCTGAAAAACAATGGACTCGTCTGTAAATCAATGACTTAGACCAGTCTAAATGTGTCTTTAGGGGTGAATGAGTTAAAGACATTAAATGAAGTTCCAAGTCAAATATAAAAAACTAGATGTCTGAGAAACACCTGAGACCTGAAAATGCTGATTTCTCATATTTCTGGCAAATAATGGCGAGTGTTGGTAATAATCGAAATCATTCCATGTTTTATTAACATAAAGCATTAAAACTAATTTGGTCAAAATCTAAACTCTAAAAGTTATTTAACGGAATGTTACAAACGGACAGACAGACACATGGATAGACAAGGTGAAAAACAACATGCCTTATCTCTGGGGCATATCAACTGCTGTCAGCATCTTTCATTCCCTTAAAAATCAAAACAAGAGGCCCCATGGGCCTTATCGGTCACCTGAGTAGATGATTTTTTAAAGATTTACAAAAATTAGCCCCCTTTTGGGCCCCCTATTGGTTCTAGCCCCCTTTCATTTCGTATCCATAGATAATTCTTAACAGCTTCCTCATATATTTCTTTTCAATACATAGATGTAGAAAAGATTTTCTAAGACCAAGTATATAGACACTATTAACACATAGCTAAATTGACCACCCAGATCCTGCTCCCTGGATAATAAATTTCTCAATTTTAATAGAGGATTCTATGATATTTCGAAAACTTAATTCAATTTTGCTTTACTATTTACACATAGCTAAATTGACCCCACATATATATCATTAGTAAAACAGAAAAAAAATCACTTATCTTAAAGATAATTACTTCAGTCACATACACTTCTACAATGAACCATCTGTTTCTCTGGTGTGGGTTAGTTTATTGTGAAAAGAGGTGGTGGGTGGGTATCTTTGGATAATCACTGGTAAAAATACAACAAATACTCATCCTACAGAAATACATTACCACTTTTATAATCTTAACTACTGGCAGGCAATATACACATATACACTGGACATTTGTGAAATAATCACTTTAGAGCAGCATTGTACATAATTTTATGAATAATCATGAAGTCTACATATGTTTTACATATCACATAATATAACAACAGGTGATTAATATACTGTATAAGCCTACAAAGGTAAAGTGACACATTAAGGTCCTGTCAAAAACCAAAACAAAATGGTTTATTTTCCAAAAAACAGGAATGTACAGGTTAAACCTGACTCCATGTTTTACTGCAGCTCTATTATTTTTGTTGTCAAAAATAAGTTTGTCGCCCCTGTTATTATTCAATCTAGACCCACTGTATTTGTAAACATGTGCCAATTTAACTTGGTAGACTTGCACAGTTCAACAGCAATATACACATATATTTATATACATCAGCACAACATGGATTTGACAGAGTTAATGCCCTTGATTATTTCTCCCTTAAAAATCACAACACATCCCTCTCTCTCCTGATTCATCTAATTACAGTAGAACCTTGTCAATACTAGTACCTCATCGCCAAAAAGTGATCTGAACAGTTAAGTGAGGTTTTGGACTTCAATAAGGAAACCTTAAACAGTATTTATGTCCTTGATGTTAGGTGGATTGCTAATTGAGGTGGTCTGTAAGCAAGGTTTCACTGTATAATGGCCTGAAAAATTCTAATCCCTATATATACATACTATATGGTTGATTTTAAACTGTCCCTCTGATTTGAGGGAGTATAAGGTTGTCACTTGGGTTTGAGGAACTAGAAGGAAATTCCCATGTATAACCGGGTAAAATTAAAAAAAAAATAGTAGGCATTATGGCTGTAAAATACTTTATAAACACACAATCTAAATGGAATGTATATAGTTATAGGTACATTGTACATGTGAATACACAGCTTACTCTTACACTACAAACTCCACTGATAGTACCAACAAAAGATAGGACACACGGATCTAAGATTTTGACGTACATTTAGCACTTGAATCACCGATTTAAAATATAAAACATAGATTTAAGATCAGAACAACAAACAGAAGATGTCAATACAGGTTTAGGATTTAAAACAAGGATTTAACATGAGAATCATGGATAAGTGATATTAACCATAGATACATTTATAAGTTTTAAGTAACATGTGTATTTGTTCATTTATCAGGTGAATACTCCAGTAAGGTAACATTTTCAATATGTAAGATATTGCCTGAGTATAGTATAATTTTAAGTCAATCAAAGTTTGACTGCCTTCTATAATTGTATATTATCTTTCTTTTTCAGATTCATATTCATTAATAAAACAAGAAGAATCACTCTATTTTCATGCATAAATTACAGTAAATTAAGCTAAATATATGTTGCGTTGTGCCGGCAAACATTCTATGTATATAAGTGTGGATGGAGTTTTATTTTTTCTCCCACTGTTCACAGATTTTTCCTTCATTTTACTGGGGAATGATTTCCTTGTCAATCCCTAGGGTATTGACAAGCTACATGTGCTATGATGTCATAATACAATTATGACATAGGGTGTCTGTGGCCTAATGTCAGAATTTATTTGCGTAGATCTACATTTACTTGTATTCAAAAAATTGGAAAAAATAATCAACCCCAAACTGTCCCTTATCGGAGGGTGTCCACTGAATTAAGGTGATTGTTATTGCAGGTGTTACTGAACCCCGAGGTTTATAATTGTAGACATTTGACTTGCATGCATATGTTCATGTTTCAGAAGGAAATGAACATGTTATGACTTTTGAATAAGGATAATCAGTCTTTAGCGGTCTTGCATATTATGTGGACTGGAATTGGTAAAAGTAATGCAACATCTGGATTATCTCCCCTGCTGTCCTAGCAGCTGGACGATGTGTTTAATGACATCCATGTACAAAAGACCAAATTTTTAGCATTCTCACAAATACAATAAAGTCACCATCCACAAACAAATGAAAAAGGAGTATTTTAAATCAGTGTATTCAACTAATTCTTTCCAAGATTTAAAGCTGTGTAAATTTCTCTAATATCAATTAATCCTTGTTCAGTCTTTATGTATGATAAATGAAAGAGGCTGATTAAGGTGAAATTGAAAGTAAATACATGAGCAATGAAGTCGTGGGAAAGTCCCTCACAGTATCGCTGGACAAAAGTTGTGGTAAACCCCTCACAGCATGTCAGGAAGAAAGTTGTGGTGAATGCCTTCAGAGTACATCAGGAAGAAATTTTTGGTAAATTCCCTCACAGTATGTCGGAAAGTGAGTTATGGTAAAACCCGTCACAGTATGTCGGAAAGTGAGTTATGGTAAAACCCGTCAGAGTATGTCAGGGCTGCATCACTTCCAGTTATAAGCAGTTCATTGTATTTATAGCCTTGAATATAGATATTATGCAGTGATAGGTGCCAGATTATGAAAAGGAACTTATAGAAAAACAATGTCTTTTATCATCTCTACAAGACCTACAAGAAAGAACATTTCTCCCAACTTCAATCCTCACAGATAAACTGAAAAAAAAGATATTACTGCATTTTGTCAATGTAAATACATGTATTACGTAATTAAAGGTAACTTTGCCTGGCTTTCTGTTTGTCACATGATCTCAGTACAAACTATTTGGACAAAACTGTACCAGAATTGAACAACTAAAAAATAATCTATTACACTGACTGTAAATAATATCAGTACATCAACATAAAAAGGAATTAAATATCTAAAATACCTCAAATATAACATTTCATGTAAAGGTTTAATTCAAGAAAGGAAATTAGATGCCGAGACCCTTTTAAATTTTTCTCTTTGGTGAACATTTGATAACACAATACAATATATATGATCAATTAAACATAATTGAAATATTCTAGAATAAAAATCATCAAAAAAATCATACATAAATCAAATTCATAAAAAAAAAATGAGGAGCCCCCTTTAACATGTTTAAGCTGACGAACTCTTTGAAAAGGACCACAAATGGTTAAAGCTGACAGTGGTTTGTTCTGATTTGGCATTATAAAAATAACAGACAAAAATTAAAATACAGCTTAAAGATTTGTTAAATACATAATGAATAAATTAAATTGCAATATCGTTAGTGAGCACTGGCATCATCGTGAAGATAAAGGTCAAATTCTCAAGGACACCAAAACCAAACAGACCAACACATGCAAACATATTTTAGTAACATATTAATCTTAAATAAAGGTAACCGGAGTTCTTCTTATCTGACATTTGTGTTAAATGAAGCCAAGTAACAAAAGACAGTCGTATCTATTATAAGAGTGCACAGAGCCTGGGTAATAAAAGATGTCCTATCCGTCATTTCAGTCCACTCTACCCAGGTAACAAAAGATGTCTTATCTGTCATTTGAGTCCACTATACCCAGGTAACAAAAGACATCTTATCTGTCATTTAAGTCCACTCTACCCAGGTAACAAAAGACATCTTATCTGTCATTTGAGTCCACTATACCCAGGTAACAAAAGACATCTTATCTGTCATTTAAGTCCACTCTACCCAGGTAACAAAAGATGGCTTATCTGTCATTTGAGTCCACTAGACCCAGGTAACAAAAGATATCTTATCTGTCATTTCAGTCCACTATACCCAAGTAACAAAAGATGTCTTATCTGTCATTTGAGTCGAATAGACCCAGGTAACAAAAGATATCTTATCTGTCATTTGAGTCCACTAGACCCAGGTAACAAAAGTCATCTTATCTGTCATTTGAGCCCACTAGACCCAGGTAACAAAAGATTCTTATCTGTCATTTGAGTGCGCTATACCCAGGTAACAAAATACATCTTATCTGTCCTTTGAGTTCAATAAGCCCAGGTAACAAAAGGCTGGCCTATCTGTCACTTGAGTCCAATAAGCCCAGGTAAAAAGAGGCTGTATTATCTATCATTTAAGTCCACTAAAACCATGCAACAAAATGCCGCCTTCTATGTCAATTGAGTCCAATTAGTAATGTTAACAAATTGCATTACAAAAACATATTGTGCTATTTTTGTATGGTTAATTTTCAAGATGATCAATTTCCATCTATTTGTAAATCGCTGCTTTGAGGATTTGACGAGCATAGATATCTTCATTTCTGTAATGTCAGACAACATAGAAAATGATGGTTATAGCTGTATTCCTTTATGCCTGGCTCGAATATAAACATCGTCTTTCCACTGACACCCATAACATTAAGGTAAGTCAAAGTTAAAATGAGGAGTTTTGTACAATATATTTTACAATTGTAAATATATATCTATACACACATACACAACTCATCACAAGTCATTGCTTATGGCATTTCATTTTGATTCAGGATCATGTGATTCAATAAATAAATTCAATTTGATTGAAATGATTAAAAACTTTAAATTATTATCTTAATTAAAATAAAAAAAAAAAATGCATATCAATAAAAGCAACTGACTACTAAATAAACTAAATAATATAGGACTATACATTTATTTAAAAGTTATATTTACAATATCATCTCCATTCTCACTCTGTTCGGCTTTGAGGACATTGAACCTTAGCAGCTGCTCACTTTACCCTTTCGGGCTAGGTTAGCTAAAAATGTATGACTATAATTCTTCAAAAAGGTGACTGCTCAGGTGTGTGTGTAACCAATCATTCATTACTTTTTGCATGAATGAAACAAATGTACAATTATAGATGTGTATATACACGTTCAGTGATCTATTGAATTCAGTTGCCATGACAACAATACAATTACAAAGAAATGCAACAACAACTGAGCATGAACTATAAACAACATGTTAATATGCGTGATTACTATGGAAACAATGATGAAAATTATCACATAATCTTGGAACTATCTCTCGCACCCTTTACACAGTGCAGTCTGTCCTTTGATGTAGTTGCGACAGGGACAAAGTCTGCGCAAATTGTCTTTTGCTCCTACACAGCTAAATAGTAGTTCTTCCTTCTGCAGAAAACACTCTTTGGCATTTGGCTCGTATGCTGGGTAAAAAATATCTGATACATAATCTTCCCTGGTACACTCAGCTTTATTTTTCAGTAGCGATTCTTGAGAATTTATTTCCAGGAAATGGCTCGGTTCACAAATTAGATCTGTAAATAACGAAAAAGTATAAATGCTATAAATCTGTCGATGGGAGTTCAGTATAACTCTCGCAAAATACTGCTAAATGAAAACCATCTATAAGCTATAGCACAGATAATTAAATGATCAACTGAAAGCATTGAAAACACATGTAATTTTTACAGGTCTTCATTTAATACAAAAACAAATAAAAATAAGCATGGGGTATAACTGTATAAAGATATATGTTTTATCTTTTGTTTTGAAAGGTGTTGTTAAATTACAAATGTTACACCAAACAGTTTTTCTGTCATAGGTGGCAAGCTGTAAATTGTGGAGGGGAGAATCTGGTAACAATGAGACTGGTCTTCTGCGAGTAAACTGGCAAATTTTCTCACAAAATCAGTTGATGACCCAGTGGCGATTGAATCCACTCTGACCAGAGGTGAGAGACTTCATGGTTTAAAGTGTGATGCTCTAACCACTCAGTCACATAGACAGCTGCCCCAGGGATTCTTGTCACAAAGAATACACTTGAGAGCATTATCACCATAGACCATTCAGCTAAATGTAATGAAAGAGATTATTTCATAATTTTTCCCTTACATGGGTTGTACAGGGAGAATTGAACCAAATTTAAGGACTTTTCAAGGCCAAAATCTTGTTTTTTAAAGGCTAGCACTTGCAGCATAGCATACATTTTATTCAATATTCTAATATATGTAATAAAGTTTTAAGTGAATGCTTTCATTCTATTCAAACATCTGATCACTCAATTATTCATCAAAATATAAATTTTGATTCATATTCTACTTTTTTTTATCAAAATTCATTTCTGCATAAACATTTCTTGGAATTATATATCCAAAGGTCTTTTTTACAAACATTCAAGGACTTTTCAAGATAATACAGAGAAAAAAGTAAATTCTCGAGGCCTTTAGTCAAACATTTAGACTTTCAAGGCGATAGCTATTTTACAAAGTCCTTGAAATACCATGCCCTTGGACATAAACCCAACAGGTAAAATATTTTATGTTCAAATAATGGATCCTAATGGTATTAATGAAGGACTACATGTCCCCTACCTACAACAAAAAGATCTTAACCAAAACTCTGCCCTTAAACATTGAGAAAAAAAGGTGTAACTTACTCTCGAACCAACACACTTCCTTACAAGACTGTCCCGGTTCTCCCATAATGAACTTGATGGCCGATCTTGGTGGCCATTTCGCTAATTTCTTTTGAAATTGACAATAATTTTGATGCTCTATATAAGCATTCATTCGCTGCAACATTCCTTCTTCTGTGAATTCATATGGCATATGAGCTTCAAACTGAAAAACAACATTGAAAAAAATTCACTAAATAATAATATTTGGTGATAAAATATATTCCACCGCATGTGTTAATCACTGGTCTAAGACCGATGAGGACACAATATTTTAATAACAAAACATGACTTCATCTCTCTCCTTTCTGTCTGTCTGTCTATTTCTCTCTCACACACTCTCTCACTGTGTTTATGTGAGTGTCTCTCTCACATCACTTTTATATCAGATATTGACGAAATCAATCATATTGAGCATTTGTTTTGACTATATTTTTTTGTACTGAGCATTTCTTTTGGTTGTTTTATTGTATTGAGCATTTGTTTTGGCTATTTCTTTGTATTGAGCATTTGTTTTTGGCTGTTTCTTTGTATTGAGCATTTGTTTTGGCTGTTTCTTTGTATTGAGCATTTGTTTTGGCTATTTCTTTGTACTGAACCTTTGTTTTGGCTGTTTTTTGTACTGAGCCTTTGTTTTGGCTGTTTTTTGTATTGAGCATTTATTTTGGCTGTTTTTTGTATTGAGCATTTGTTTTGGCTGTTTTTTGTATTGAGCCTTTGTTTTGGCTGTTTTTTTTATTGAGCCTTTGTTTTGGCTGTTTTTTTGTATTGAGCATTTGTTTTGGCTGTTTCTTTGTACTGAGCATTTGTTTTGGCTGTTTTATTGTATTGAGCATTTGTTTTGGCTGTATTTTGTATTGAGCATTTGTTTTGGCTGTATTTTGTACTGAGTATTTGTTTTGGCTGTTTCTTTGTATTGAGCATTTGTTTTGGCTATTTCTTTGTACTGAGCATTTGTTTTGGCTGTTTTTTTGTGCAAAACAATAATTATGTTAGGCCCTATTGTGTTAATGATAAGGAGAAAGTCATAATGTTTTTTCAAATGAGGCTTAAAACCAAGGTCACAACAGGTATGAAAATCTGCCATTACATCTGCAGTTCAACTCTCAAGCTTAGGTAACATGGCACAACACCTACAGATGATGTATACAACACAAATGTAAGACAATGAGTTTTAAAGAAAAATGAAACTGAATATAATGGTCACCTGCTCCAAAAGTAAGTCAGTCTCTCTCTCTCTGTCTGTTTCTCTCTCTGTCTGTTTCTCTCTCTGTCTCTCTCTCTCTGTCTCTCTCTCTGGTAGTTACAAGACAAAAATACTTACAACATTTTTAGTTAGAATTTTATCTATGGTAGATTCCACTTCTTTTAAGTTATTTATATCAATTGTATAGACATATGGTTCACCTATAAACTGTTCTACGTATGGATGCTGACTTGTTAGCTGTAAGTACAAAATGAAGGAAAGTACTGAAATGGGTTGTTAATTTGACAAAATAACCATGAAATTCAAACTATCTTTATCTTTTTTGCTTTAACATAGATCGTGGTGAGATAAAATAACAAGACAAAATTGGTCAACATTGCAGAAAACATAAAAAATGTGTAAAAGATCAAATGGCTAACATGAAAAACAGTAGGCTCAATTATCCTTAATAATCACCTGAGTGAAATGTATTTTACTGACAATATACTGAAAAGCACCCAAAAGCATAAAATATTAATTGAAAAGGAGAATTACATGTAACTTGCATAAGAGTGGACGGACAGGGGCACTTAAAGGGTCGAATATGGTAGTAGTAGCTTGAAGTTGAAAGTAGAAGAGGATATTTTTGCCTTGAACATTTAGCAACCGCAGATCTAATAACAAAGAATTATCTGAGTTCAGGTGGTTAAATGTATATATTTTTCATGTAAATATACTTTTTGCGCTTGTCTGAAATGTTTATTTTACTAGGTGCATACATTGTTTCTCATGTCTGTATATCGTCAATACACATTTGTAGGGGTCAATCTGTAGACACTTTGATCCCAATTCCAAAAACCATGTGTTTGGATGTTTTCATATCAACATATTGAATTCAAATCATGACATCATCTGTACCAGCATTAATACCAATATCCAGTTTAATTTGTTAATTCAATACACGAGTAATTAGTAACTGGCCAATACCCGGCAAATAGCAGGTAAGTTGTTAGAGGAGATGCCAGTATGAATGAAATCACAGATGAAAGTCCAGTTCCTCAATGTCCAGTATATAAGTTTGCGCATATCATCTATTTAATTTGAAATTTATTTTGCTCAAGATGTAATTGTAAATTATAGAATTATAAAAATATATTATTCCACCATACTTCTTCAACGATATGTTGAATGTGAAGATTTCATTACGTCTCCGTTAACATTGGAAAAAAATGTCAAAAACCCATGACGCCAGGGTACTACATCAGACATGTCAGACATATCAGTTCTAAAGTTGACAAAAACATAAATTTACAGCATCACTCTTCTCAGTAAAAGAAGTGTAATATGGGTTGAGTTACTTATTTACAAATTTCACATAGTATTATATTTCACAGGAAATTGAATTTCACAGGATTTTCCTTGACAGCAAAAGAAGCAAAATTAAACCTTCCACGAATAAAAGCAACTATATAGTAAAAGTCTCTATGCCTTGTTAGTTTTTTTTTTTGGACTTACCTGTCTTGCAGTGGGCTTGCCTTTAAAAAATTTTGTATTCTTACTGCTGTGTGGTGGGTTAAATAATGGGTTGATGTATACAGCTCCATTAGCAATCGCCTCCAGAGGGGCTGGTCCCTCATACGGAAAACCAAGTCCCACAAAAATCTAGAAATGAAAAGTCATTGAGACATAATGTGTGCAATAGTGGTTAAGAAAGCTAAACTCTATACAACCCCCAAGAAAATTTGAAAATCATTTGATGAAAATATTTGTTAACGATAGAATTTAACGAAACAATTTCACAAATAATCAAAGAAGATTTTCCTGACAGCCAAAAACACCCAAGTGTAGTTATGTTCAAATCAACAAGTAATTAAAATAAATATAATTGTAAGCAAATATAGGCATACACAAATATAATTGTATGCAAATATAAGTGTACACAAAAATAATTTTATGCAAATATAAGTATAGACAAACATAAGTGAACACAAACATAAGAGTACACAAATATAGGCCTACACATATACAATTGTACTCGAATATAAGTGTACACAAATATAACTGTTCACAAATATAAGTGTAAACAAATATTATTGTATGCAAATATTAGTGTACACAAAAATAACTGTATGCAAATATAAGTGTTCACAAAAATAAGTGTACCCAAATATAATTGTACACAAATATACTTATAATTGTAAGCAAATATAAGTACAGTTCACCCCCATTATAACACCACCTTTTGTTTTTTCTGAATTTTGGCGGTATAAAGGGTTTGGCATTATATCGAGGTTTACTCATTACATCATTGAAATCATTATAATCTGGGTACATATATAAAAGTTTAAGTACAAGACACTGAATACATGCACATGGTTTATATTTTATTTATCTATATCTTAAATACATACAAATATTTCTAAAAAACGTCACATTAATATTTAAGGATAATAAAATTTAAAAGTAAATGTTCAGGAGACCGTACACACTGAGTCACATTCTAATGTGAAATGTACATTTCCTCACATTTTTAAAAAAAAAAAATTTGGTAATCTGCAACTGTTTTGCACTGAGATTTCTGAATTTTGTAAACCCCAAAGATATCGTATGGCAACGGCCATCGCTGTCACACACAGAGTTATCAGTATTTACACTCCGAATGCAAGGAACAACAACTCTGTGTAAGTGATTGCTTGGGTCTGTGTAAATATCTCAGTAGGTGGTGAAGGGTTGGCATCATCGTAACACCCAAATTCAGGGTCATTATCGTGAAGAAATTTAATGATAAAATCATCGTTGATTGTTTCAAAATTGTCAAAATGATTGTCACTGTTTACAAATTCACGGACAGGATGGCAAATATCATCGTCTAAATAACGACTGCTGCACAAAAAAATTTAATAAAAAATTATTTTTACCACAGTGTTGAAAAATAATATAATAACAACTCCAGATGTGTATATGTTGGAAGTCTTGTATTGTAATCGACAATATCCCTCTTCCGCAAGTGTTAAAATTGTCCATCTGCGAGGTATTTCCATTTTCAAGTCTATATTCACACTGTATACGATACCCTATTTACAACACACTCTACCTAACACCGGACAATTAACTTTAAATCACTGTCTAATCGATGTTTATTTAACGCTAATTACCGACCAGTACTCAACATTGTTTACTTGTGTATATATATACCCCTGGTTATTTTCCTGGTGCGGTGATATGGTTGGGTGAATTTACACGCAAAAATGACCTTTTGTACTTGAAAATCGGGGGGTGGGGGGGGGTGGGGGTGGGGCGGATGGCGATGTGCTGATTTCGGCGTTATAAAGGGCGAATTACATGGGAGGAAATCCGTTCTTCAAGAAATAGCGGCGTTATGCGAGTTTGGCATTATAACGGGGGTGAACTGTATTCACAAATATAATTGCATGCAAATATTAGTAACAAAAATAATTGTATGGTGTACACAAATGTATTCACAAATATAATTGCATGCAAATATTAGTGTATACAAAAATAATTGTATGCAAATATAAGTGTACACAAATATAAGTGTACACAAATATAAGTGTACATAAATACAAGTGCATGTAAATACAAGCATACATAAATATAAGTGTACACAAAAATAAGTGTACACAAACAGCAGTGCAAACAAAAGTGTATGCATATATAAATGAATTTTAATATTTTGCCACCTAACAAGTTAAAATAATTTTACGCAATCTTTAGTAGAATGGCATTCTAACAATCTGTGTGTAAGCATCTTTAACTTACTTTTGATTTTCTCAATAAAACATGGAAATCCTCGGCAGGTAACAAGCCGTGGTTTTCTACATAATTTGGAATGATTGATGAAGATGTTTTGGCATTCTTCCCATCTTTAGAATTATTCTTATTTTCAACATAAACTGTTCCATGTATTTCTAGTTTCTTCTTGATTACATCTAAGTAATCTTTTTTTTTCTGAAAAAGAGAGAAAAAAAAACAAGGTGAAATTGAAGTAGAGGATACAGTAAACATGTATATCATGTGTGGGACTCTAACCTGCTGTCACCACTTACTGTTTTAAGCCACCACCTGTCTTTCAAGGGCACAGTCTGGCACCATAAACCTTGAGAACTTGCTCAAGAATTGTCTTAACATAGCCTGCTCAACCAATCAGATTTCAGGATTAGCCAAAGTTGAGTAAAAGTTTTAGAGTTAAGTAATTACAAGTTTTACAATGCCAGACCCAGGGCTCAGTCCCCAGATTTACATCAAAACTCAAGCTCAATTTTTATTTCATTATTTTGATTATACCTTGAGTATCTTGCTCAAAATTTGAGTTTGTACTCAAACTACTTTTTGATATATATTTTTTTTAAGATTTCTTCAAATACTCAATAACATTCATCATTATTTATAACTGTATGTTGCACACAAAGGTCCAGTTGCAGTATAAATTGTGCATATTCTCATCTTAAAATAATAATTTCTCCACCATTAAAAACTGGCCACGGAAACATATAACAGGAAAATTGTTCAAGGATAGCATAAAACGTGAGTACCATTTCAAAACACAAACAAACTATTTAAGACCGTTATACATCAATCACATGTTATACAGCAATGACAAGCTGCTCCTACCTGCCACATGTATTCATTTTTCCCGTACACTAATGCCCAGTCACTCTTTTTGATGTGTTTGCTGCTGGAATCATTGAAGTACTGATCTACGACAAATCCCATAAATGAGTTATCAGGACTATGAGCTGAAAATATAAACAAACAAATCCCTTAAATAAGTTATCAGGATTATGAGCAGAAATACAATAGAAACAAATCCCTTAAATGAGTTATCAGGACAATGAGCAGAAAACAGAATGCAAATAAATCCCTTAAATGAGTTATCAGGGGTTTGAGCAGAAATTATAATATAAACAAATCCTATAAATAAATAATCAGGACTATGCAAGCTTTTTCTGCCAATTTTGGGAAAATACTATTGGCAACAAAATTGGGATTTTTAATCTGAATCTGTGTCAAATTGGTGAAAATTGTGTGTATTTGTGTGTGTATATCTGTGTGTGTGTGTGTGTGTGTGTGTGTGCGTGTGTGTGTGTGCCTGTGTGTGTTTCTGAGTGTGTGCTTGTGTGTGTATGTGTATCTGTGTACATGTGTATCTGCATGTGTGTGCATGTGTGTATCTGTGTGCATGTGTGTATCTGTGTGTGTGCATGTGTATCTGTGTGTGTGTGTGCATCTGTGTGTGTTCAATTCTATAAACATGATAAAGGCAAGAAATATCTTGCCAACATCTACATCTGATGGGAGTTATCTCCCTTAAAAAAAAATCAACACTTTGAATGCTAACTTGGCATTTGAGGACATGGCTGCAACAGGCTTTCAACTCAATTAAAATGTTTAACGCCATAATAAAATAAGTAATAAATATATACCATTAATTCTGAAAGAATCTACCTTTAGGATATCAAAATTTGAATTAAACTTATGTATGCATTGGAATATTTCTAATACCATATTCACTAGGTTATTATGACTGACTTCATTGACTTAAAAATATCAATTCTTCTATGTTTAAAAACTAATTTTGATCACACTGGCGGGAACGTGATATCACAAGATAAAAACATTTGAAAACAAGACAAAATGTAAACAAGAAACCACTTAAGATGATATGATTGAACTGCAAGGCATTGTATTTTGATAGTCAAGATCAAAGATTAAAGGTCAAGGTATCATATGAAGGTCACAGTCTAAAAATATCAACAGGTTCTATCAACATACGAAGTCACTCTAAAGGAATTCTCAGAATGGAGCTTTACCCAACAGCTAAACCTAATAGTTGACTCAGATAGACAGAAACCTGGACATATATCCCCAATTAATAGCCTGGTATTTGCATCACAATCCAACCAAATATTACTGATACCGTTATTTATCTAATTTAGGCGCTGCTCTAATTAAGGTTCCACCAAGATCAAAATTATGCTTATTTATTTTAATAAAGACATCCCTTGGAATGAAAAAAAAACTAACCCCCCCCCCCCCCAAAAAAAAAATGAAAATAAAACGTTTTTTAACAGCTTTAATGATAATACACAGTAAATAGATAAGACCAGACAATCTTTTAACCTCAGGTCAATTAAATCATTACCGAATAGATTTAAGATAAGAACAGAAACTGATTAGGACGACTCACATCATCTTCACTTCATTCCAGCTTGAAAACATATTTTGCCTCGGACAGTTACTAAGTATAATCAGAGTTGTGCTGTTAAAGCGTTCATTCTAATCATGTTGTAATACTTCAATTTCCTGACTTTGTACTTGTTTCAGATGTTTATTTATTTGTCTTTGTATTTGATTTCTAAACTTCATATCGGTGTGTATCACAACAGCCGCATCTGACAGCAGACATTAGGCAATACACTTCACTCGTCTTAAGTTGGTACCTCGATCCCGATTTTCAAAAACCACATGTTTTGACATTTCCGTATCAGTATTTTGAATTCAGCATTGTCAGTTACATAATTGATACCAAAAGTCATTATTGATTGTTTATTTAGGGCATCCCTTATTAGTAACTGGCTGATTTACCAACTAACAGGTACGTCTAAGCAGTTAGGAGATGGCAGCACAGGTTAAAGTCTATTTCCTGAATATCCGACAAATAATTTTGTATATTACCGAGATTTCATTTTCAATTTGAAATCATTTTTGCTCTTGATATAATTTATAACAATATGAATTTAAAGACTGACTGCATTAATTACACCAGCATGATGATAAAGAAGTGTATTTAATATGACAAACTTGATTGATTATGAATCAATACTTACTAAGAACAAAGTATATAATCAAGCAATAGTGTGGACTCATGAGTCGATTTCATCATGCGGTAGACTACATAAACAACATGAAAGGAATGTTTATTCACAGAAATTTTTCACTTTTATTGATGTTTGTAGCTGACAATGATCAAGATTAACCAATAGAAATGAATAAACAACTTCTAGACCGTATTTATCTTGGGACATGCTGCATGGATACTTGAAGCTGATTTCAAACCCCAGATCGACGAAACTCCAATTAAGGCGCCTTAAAAACTGAAAGTTAGTTTTTTGACATTAATAAGGCACCCATAAATCTGAAATACCCCAAAAAGGGCGCCTTAATTAGATAAAATACGGTAATTTACATCTATGATAAAAAGTACAATAGAATCTCGTTATTTCTTAATTCGCGGGACTGTTGCTATCACCTCAAGACATCCGAGATTCAAAATAACCAAAATAATAATTGTCATATTGATCTACCCACAAAAATCGTGACTGGCCGTTAACTTTGAATTAACCAGAATGTCGACTCATCCAATTTTGACATAACAAGATTCCACTGTATATCTTTACATTAAATGCTCTCCAGACATCAAACCTCAGTACCAGTAATAATTCATACTTACGAAACATGGTGAAAAATTGTTGAGGGAGAAGGTCCTGCCCTCCCCATGACGTTAAGATTTTATGTGACTTTGCGTATAATCTAAGATTGTATGCTGGTTCTGTGCCAAATGAATCCACTATCCGTAACAGGCAGCTAAAAAGAAAAGTGTAAACATGAACCAATTATTCGAAACTAAACCCCACCTTGGTCACACAATAAATGACTATATATACAGGAATTAAGCCCTCATATATGTATTGTCATGCTTACATTAATAATGAGTGAAGCAGAGACTAACAACTTGGCATTTGATAGCATGCTAATCCTTCATTTATATAGAAAGTCTGTTTAATGATGTTTTCTATCAAAAATGAATCTTCCCGACACCTGTCAAAGAAATTATGGCTAAACTTGAAAACAGACAATAGTTCCAGACTTTAAATCCCAAAATTTAGGAAATGAATGATAGGAAAACTTATAATAGAATATTTAGATCTCTCTGATTCCATAAAGATGTGTAGCAAATTTGAAGTAATTCTGAGACTTATTAATACAAAATGGCAAATTCTCAAAGTACCCCCAAGTTTCAAATTTTCCACTAAAACACAAGAAAAAAAGAATGATATGAAAATTCATAGTTCATGTAAAACTGGACTATTTATCAAAATTGTGTAGCAAGTGAAGTCCATTTTGGCTCAGGTGCCCTACGACAGAAAACACCACAGCTCGCTGATAAGATACTCATTATTATGAAATTGTAACTGATTTTAAAAAGACAGTCAAATGACATTATATAGGTCACAAGGTTAAAGGTCATGGTACCATCTGAAATGGCCCATCTTAGATGTTGCACATGTGAAATATCAAACTCTACTCTTTATATTTAAAGTTATAGCCAAGGTTGATGTTTTCAAAAAATACAACAATGGCATTACATAGGTTGTAAGTTCAAATGTCATGGTGCAACTGAGAGGACCAATCATTAAGAACTGCACAAGTAAAATACCAGAACTAGCTACCTAAACTTTCCGTATCCTCCCTTGACATGCCGTTTGAATTGTCGCAAGCCTACAATATCTGTGTATATAATTTGTACTGGAAGCTCTTTTCTACTTTGACATGGGGAATTAGCCGCAGGAAGTCTGGCAAGGATACTGAAAAAGAAAAACAAGTGTTCTTAACCCTGTCAACACTACAGGCCATAAAAGACTGGTCTAAGACAATAAAAAAGAGTGTACTATTTATATACACAGGGTGAAAGGGACCACATAAAACAAAATGTGATAAATCAGGGATCACAGGGTCCAACATTAACAGCTGCCCAACTGTCCTGGATGTGAAAATTGGGTTGTTGTTGTATTGTTGTTTAACGTCCCACTCAATAATCTTTCACTCATATGGAGACGTCACCAATGCCGGTGAAGGACTTCAAAGTTTGGCCTATGCTTTGCACTTACGGCCATTGAGCAGTGAAGGTTCTTAAACATGCCAACACCTACTGTGACACGGGACCTCAATTTTCAGTCTCATCCGTTGCCAGTTGGACCCAAACTCACGACCTCACAATCAATAGTGGAGTGTCCTACCGACTGAGCCAGATCAGCTCATGGTGAAAATTGGGCCAGGGCAAGTAATTAAGGACACATGCTGTCCAACTGGATAAGTTAATTCAAAATCAAAGAGAATCATCCTTGTTTTCTTTCTTTAAATTTCTCATTAAAAAGTAGATGTTGCATGGTCTTTTTTACCAATTGATGTGGATTAAAGGGAAAGAAGCTGTGTTTTCCCCCTTTTTACTTAAATTGATATACAATAACAAAAAAGAGATACACCATATTTTATGGCCTATAGGTCGTTGTGAAGAATAGGTCGAATGGCCAATTTTTGGCAAAAATCCAGGTTCAAGTATTAGATAGGAAGAAGTGGAAGACAGATCGATGTTGGCAGAGATGAAAACATGAATGGGAGAACACAAAAATACAATATTTATGTTTAATAAATGGAGCTAAAATGATGGTACCAAAATAATCTGAGTAACAGGTCTATTTTACTGTACATTAGAGAAGAATTTTGGCTGACACTTTCTTTCTTTCACAACTTATTCAAAAAATTTGGATAAGTTTACTACTTTATTTGGGAAATCCTTTTTTATACAGTTTAAGTAAGATATCCATCATACATGTTTATATGTATATACAAGTACTTAGATCTAGTGAGAAAAAAACACAACCAACCTACACATCTCATTAAAAATTCTGAGGGTTTTCGGCTCAATACAGTGAAACCTGTCTGAAAGATCACCCCTTCTGCCACTTAAATCTGGACTTGCAAAACAATTGGTCTCTCAAAAGAGGTTTAATCTGAAGGTTTACTTAACGGAGTGGTTTTCAGAATGGTCTTCTACGAGAGTGGTCTCAAAAGATAAGTTCAGCTGTATAATGCCAAATTCATCCAAACATATCTATCTATACTTACTTCCCTAGCTGTTCCTTTATCCAAACATATCTATCTATACTTACTTCCTTAGCTGTTCCTTCATCCAAACATATCTATCTATACTTACTTTCTTAGCTGTTCCTTCATCCAAACATATCTATCTACACTTACTTCCCTAGCTGTTCCTTCATCCAAACACACCTATCTATACTTACTTCCTTAGCTGTTCCTTCATCCAAACATATCTATCTATACTTACTTCCCTAGCTGTTCCTTTATCCAAACATATCTATCTATACTTACTTCCCTAGCTGTTCCTTCATCCAAACATATCTATCTATACTTATTTCCTTAGCTGTTCCTTCATCCAAACATATCTATCTATACTTACTTCCCTAGCTGTTCCTTCATCCAAACACACCTATCTATACTTATTTCCCTAGCTGTTCCTTCATCCAAACACACCTATCTATACTTACTTCCCTAGCTGTTCCTTCATCCAAACACACCTAACTATACTTACTTCCCTAGCTGTTCCTTCATCCAAACATATCTATCTATACTTACTTCCCTAGCTAATCCTTCATCCAAACACACCTATCTATACTTACTTCCCTAGCTGTTCCTTCATCCAAATATATCTATCTATACTTACTTCCCTAGCTGTTTCTTCATCCAAACATCCAATCTATATACTTACTCTATAGCTGTTCCTTTATCCAAACATATCTATCTATACTTACTTCCCTAGCTGTTCCTTCATCCAAACATAACTATCTATACTTACTTCCCTAGCTGTTTCTTCATCCAAACATATCTATCTATATTTACTTCCCTAGCTGTTCCTTTATCCAAACATATCTATCTATACTTACTTCCCTAGCTGTTCCTTCATCCAAACATAACTATCTATACTTACTTCCCTAGCTGTTCTGTTTCACTGGTAATTGTGATATCATGACCCAATATAAACAAAGTACTAATCAGGTCACTCCATTGCACCAACTCTCCAAGTGGCCCACCTGCAAACAAACAAATAACATTAAACTTTTATATTTGTCTGACTTAGTATCCAAACATTGGAACAACATTCAAACTTTGGAACAATGCCCATGCCCAATCTTTGGAATTATTCGCAAACCTTGGAACAATGCCCATGCTCAAACTTTGGAATAATGCCAAATTATGAATAAATGAGTAAAATATTATTCATGGAATTGCAATAAATTTGATATTATTTTCTCATAAAAAAAACTTCTATTAACTGAAAATACAATGCCATCCATTGCATCCTCAGTTCAGAAACAAGAGTTGTCAGAAGACAACAAAGCTTGCCTAAATGGGTGTAAATTTTCAAAATAGATATTTGACCAATTACTGTCAGTTTCTGAGGTCAAAGGACAGGTAAAATTTTGATTCCTTCAGCTCAGGTTAATATTTTTTAAAAGTAGGTCAAAGTCCAGGGTCAAGTTCACTAGGTCAAAAGTCAAGGTACCAAATGAAGGCTCTGGTCATAAAAATATATATGTGAAATATTAAAGCCCTATCCCTCACAGTTTAAAAGATATAGCCAAGGTTAAAGTTTCTGAAAAGTAGTTCCAAGTCCAAGGTCAAGATCACTAAGTTAAAAGTCAAGGTACCAAATGAAAGTTCTGGTCATAAGAAATCTATATATGAAATACCAAAGTCCTATCCATCATGTTTAAAAGATAAAGCCAAGGTTAAAGTTTTTGAAAAGTAGGTCAAAATTCAAGGTCAAGGTCATTAGGTCAAAATTCAATGTACCAAATGAAAGCTTGGGTTATATGAAATCTATATGTGAAATATCAAAGCCCTATCCCTCATGGTTTAAAAGCTATAGCCAAGGTTAAAGTTTCTGAAAAGTAGGTCATAGTCCAAGGTCAAGGTTAAAAGTCAAGGTACCAAATGAAAGCTCACATAAGGAATCTATATGTGAAATATCAAAGCCCTGTCCCTTGCGGTTAAAAAGTTATAGGTCAGGTTAAAGTTTTGTCTACAGACGAGGATGACGCTGGGGGTATAGCATTAGCTCTCCAGACTTTCATCCCAGCGAGCTAACAAAAAAGAACAAAGAAAGAAATACAGAAAAATGCCTAATTATACATGCTTTATGCTTCTACTCTTAACTAGCTTTAACATAAGAAAATGTAATTATGTTCAAATCATCAAGTAATTATACAGTGATATAATTCTATTTGAAAATAAATATTGTTGACCTTACTGCACCCAACAACCTGTGAATGAATGTCTTTCACAATGTGATGATGCAGCAAGAAACCCCTAAAACGGTCAAATTGTGGAATTTGAATTTCAAGGTCAAAAGTGAAGGTCTAGGTTAAAAATGAAAGGTCTGTTGGGTATACATTATACACTTTTACATTTCAACACAATTAAAATATTGTATTAAGAATAGAAAAGACAAAAGCATTGAAGTTTCATTATAATTTGTTACATTTAGAGTCAAATGCCTATAGGATATCTTGCTTCAAATTTTACTGTGCATACTGGTACACTGCAAAACTGCTGCTAGGCATTGAGGTTTAAAATGAGCACAATATTTTGTCTTGGTTAGGGAGATTACTAAGGGACTCAGAGAAGCAGACCAAAATCAATTTGCCTCCAATCACCCTCTAACCCCCACACAACTTCTTGTGTCTATTTTTATTTACCCTTAAACTGATTTTCTGCAAATTTCCATCCTGACTGTTTGGAAAGCAAGCCCAAGTGAACCAGTATCTGCAAATAAACAAAACAGTAATTTCCTCAATATAAACTGGTAGCAATAGTTTACCAACTTCAATTGTCCTTTATAGCAAACATATGGGTTTTCTCTCATAACTCCCCAGTAGCACCCCCATCAGGGATAAAATATGATGCTAATATAAACTCTAGAAACTTGTTTGTTAATCATTTGTAAATAAATAAAAGTTTATACTTTCAATTACAGAACCACTGACAGGGTAACAGTTTTTGTTACCAAGTAAATATTACCAAATTTGAAGGCAATTGGCCAGTGATGTTTGTGGTCAAATTTTAATAAAAACACACATGCCCCCAGTCCCAACAAATTTTCATAATGTCCTACTGACCCCAGCCCACCAAACCCCAGGGGCACATGATGTCAGTGGAGTGTGAGCAACTCTTAGATTAACTTTAGTCCAAGTTTGGTTGCTGTTGGTTACTGTATCACAATCCAAACTTGAAATATTACACTTTATATGTAAGCGGGACAGAATTACGGACAGACAGACAAACAGACACACAGACAGATGAACGATCCAAGCACTGTAAGGCCCTGGGCCAGGGGCATAAAAAGTTAAAGATCCCCGACCATAACTTGGGAGTAAACATTATTTTGTCTTAGCTACACAACAGAACTTGACAATTCTCAAGTCTTATATTTACACATACCTACAAACACACACAAACACATACACATCATACACACCTACAGATACATACACAAATATACACATTTTCTACTATTTCTGATGCTCAGGTTTCTAAGTTTAATCAAATCTGAAATAAAATTACCTTTTTCTTTCTTCTACCGCTGAAATCTTGCTTTTCTCTCAACTTCCTGATTGCTGCACTCCACTTGGGCCACATGGTACGAATCCGCATGCGAATCCATGCGTAACTTTGACGTTCATTTGGATCCACCATAATTTGCATTAATTTTTGTAAATCAGCTGTAGTATTTGCCTAATTGAAAAACAAATAAGAAATTCAATCAGTTTTCCTTTTGAAGGATTAGGATGGGTTAATCTACCAAATTGCCATATGGTAATTTAACCCCAGGGTTCAAATAACCACGAGTCAAAATGCTATTGGACACCTGTATGCACAGGTAGCAAAACTTTTTGAGATGGTCAGGTGACACATGATTCACATGGCAAATAAAATTCAGGAATGAATTCACATCAACTTTGCAAATTTATACACAGATCAAAACTATTCCTTCATCAAGCATCTGTAGAGATAAACCTAGAAATCAGAAATTATGACAAAAAAGGTCATATAAAACACTAATAATGAGAGTCAAAAATCCTCATTTTTATGGAAAAAAAATCGAATCCAACACGACTCACCATATATATCAGCATCCTAACACTATCACATACTGAATGGTAAACCTCTAACACGACATCATATATATCAGCATCTTAACACTATCACATACTGAATGGTAAACCTCTAACATGACTCACCATATATATCAGCATCCTAACACTATCACATACTGAATGGTAAACCTCTAACACGACATCATATATATCAGCATCTTAACACTATCACATGCTGAATGGTAGACCTCTAACATGACTCACCATAAATATCAGCATCTTAACACTATTACATGCTGAATGGTAGACCTCTAACATGACCAACCATAAATATCAGCATCTTAACACTATTACATGCTGAATGGTAGACCTCTAACATGACATCATATATATCAGCATCTTACCACTATCACATACTGAATGGTAGACCTCTAACATGACCAACCATAAATATCAGCATCTTAACACTATTACATGCTGAATGGTAGACCTCTAACACGACATCATATATATCAGCATCTTAACACTATCACATACTGAATGGTAGACCTCTAACACAACATCATATATATCAGCATCTTAACACTATCACATACTGAATGGTAGACCTCTAACACAACATCATATATATCAGCATCTTAACACTATCACATACGGAATGGTAGACCTCTAACACAACATCATATATATCAGCATCTTAACACTATCACATACTGAATGGTAGACCTCTAACATGACTCACCATAAATATCAGCATCTTAACACTATCACATACTGAATGGTAGACCTCTAACATAACCCACCATATATATCAGCATCCTAACAGGATCACATACTGAATGGTAGACCTCTAACATAACCCACCATATATATCAGCATCCTAACAGGATCACATGCTGAATGGTAGACCTCTAACATAACCCACCATATATATCAGCATCCTAACAGGATCACATGCTGAATGGTAGACCTCTAACATAACCCACCATATATATCAGCATCCTAACAGGATCACATGCTGAATGGTAGACCTCTAACATAACCCACCATATATATCAGCATCCTAACAGGATCACATGCTGAATGGTAGACCTCTAACATAACCCACCATATATATCAGCATCCTAACACTGCCACATACTGAATGGTAAACCTCTAACATGACTTACCATAAATATCAGCATCCTAACACTACTACAGGTAAACTGTTAGTTATGGTTTTTGTGGTCAATATCTCCTTGTCAACCAGCTAGAAAAGATTCTCGATTGTATTTTAAAAGAGAGAGGGGTGCTTATAGGGAGATAGGTGCTTAATGGGTTGAATATGGTAATAAAAAGAAGACAAATGCAAAAAATGAAAAGACATTTACAAATGGTTGACATCTGTAGTATGACATGTGTATAATATTTGTGTGTACTTACGTATTTAATTTTAGACTGATCTTCCACCGGTGGTTTAATGTTTCCTCTCAATGCTTTCTTTGGACACCAACCTTCAACCTTCAATCACAAAACTATCAGTAAATACACTTGTATATCTGAAGTCATCGATACATATTAGTTATGTAAGAAACATCTATAGTAAAATCCATACAACCTGGCGGTGCGGAGTCTTGTGAACCCTTTCTTGACCTGGACGTGTTTAAATTTTAGGTAATAAAGCATAACATTAAAATAACACAAACTAGAGTAATCGTTCCTTCTTGTCACCATACACACCAGGGAGTATCCAGTGAGGAATAAAACGTTTTTCATGTGCAGCTTGTCATAACCGAAAAGTGAGTAGAATCATCCGTATGACAATCAAAAGGTTACTCCGCCCCGCCATCTTATGTGAATTGGACAATAAACTACAGTCAGGCAGACTTCTGGGCCCAAGGCCACCAAATCTACTAAGTGTTCAACCTCAAGTAGTTTTACACAATTTTAAAATGAAAACACAATAATTGCTGCAACTGAACATTTTTGTATACATGTGTGTATATTTATGACATGTAAGTGTAAATACAATGTAATGGTCATTTTAAGAAACTTCATTTCAATAAATAAAATACATGTAGTTTGAGTACATACAGGTGAATCTCAATGGCTCGAACGATGAAACCTCAAACCTTCATACATGTCCTGATTTTTTTTCTTCATAAATTATGTAAATTAACTCTCAATCTCTCCAATGTCGAGCTTAGTAGTTCTTGAAACCTCAAAGTTGATTTGAAGACCCGATTTGTTTATTCCTTTATATTTCACTTTCGAAGCCTCAAAGTTCGAATAATTGTCATTGAATTTATAAAAAAAGTCAATGCCGTATGCAAGAATGAAACATTGAAGGTTAAGCAAAAGGTGTTTTGATAAATGGGTGACAAGTAGGTCCTGACCTAATCGAACAGTGATTTACAGGGTTGTTAATTAATTAAAATAAATCAACACAGAAGAACTGTATAAAGACACATCAGAGACTACAACGTCAAGCTTTATTTTTATCTGTAGATTTACAAAAGTATGAATACCTCACTCAAATACATAACAAAAGAACAATCAGATCCATCAACTCCGTAAGACGCGTAACACGGGTCCGACTGCCACATCTGCCTCATCCACTGTAAAATTTGAAAAAGAAAAGTTTAGCTGCATTTCGAAATTTTGTAAAATATTGAATATCCATATATCATAAATGATACAATCCAGTGAAATTCAGAAAATTTTAGTGCTGAATCATCAAATAAGGGAAAAAAAATGTGTTTGACAAACAGTATGCGTCTGAGAGCTAAGCCAGTCCATTATCAAACTTGTCCAATGTTTTATCAATATAAAACATCACATCCAACTTGGTTAAAATTTCAGAAAAAAAATCAATTCATTTGATGATTCGAATGTTGAAAATGGACAAACAGGATGATCAAATGTAATATTCCCCTTTCTCCTATTTTTTTCTTAGAAGTAATTTTGGAAGGAAGTAGAACCAGTAGCGATTAATTGATAAACAATTCTCTCATTGATTACACAGAATGTAAGATTCCAGATGAAAAAATTCTCTCATTGGAACACTCACTCAGGCAAATGTAAGAAGACTTGCAGCCCCTGGTTTTGAACCCTGGCTTGGTATAATAACCCTGTTGGAAACATACAAACACTATGCTGTCATGGTTACCAACAGTATAGCCATAAAAACCTATCACAAACACTGTATGTTGTCATGGTTACCAACAGTATAACCATGATGAACCTATCAGAAACACACAAACACTGTACGATTTCATGGTTATCAATAGGTATGACATTCATCAAGATAGGATTACAGTATGAAATACACCATCAAAAGATCTCACCTCAATCTTTCCCTGACAATGAGGGAAAAGCTGTTTGTCTTCATTTGACAAATCACAATTTTCAAAACGACCTTGTATCAAATCTGGAAAAAAGAAAAGAAAATCAAAATGCTTCTTGACACAAGATACGATAGTTCATACGTGATGAGTGCTGAATCCTTTCAACCCTACAGGCCACAACAGACTTGTCAAAAACAACAGAAAGAGCATATCATTCAGATACTTTGGTCTGAAAGGGTTAATTAATTCATTCACCCATTAAAACACATGACCCCCCCCCCTACAAAGTCTTCTATTTCAATACATAACAAATGTATAAATAGGTATCATATTGAATGAATGTTAAGAGCTTAGCACAATGCAACTTTTAAGAAGTACATATGTCTAAACAATTTCCTTAACTTTAACTTATCCTACATTTTGTAAAATCCTACTAGATACATTGTAACCCAGAAAATCAGACACCAGAGTTGTGTGGATTCTCAAAATTTATATGGTGCACAAGTTAAGCCCCTGGTAAGTTACATGTAGCACTAAAAACAGTAATGGTCAGACCATGGTATGTAATCACTGAAGGCAGTAATGGGCAGACCATGGTATGTAATCACTGAAGGCAGTAATGGGCAGACCATGGTATGTAATATCATGAAGGCAGTAATCAGACCATGGTATGTAATCACTGAAGGCAGTAATGGGCAGACCATGGTATGTAATCACTGAAGACAGTGATAGTCAGACCCCCCTCACTGAAGGCAGTGATGGTCAGACCATGGTATGTCATCACTGAAGGCAGTGATGGTCAGACCATGGTAAGTTATCACTGAAGGCAGTAATGGTCAGACCATGGTATGTAATCATGAAAGCAGTGATTAGCAGACATGGTATGTAATCACTGAAGGCAGTAATGGTCAGACATGGTATGTAATCACTGAAGGCAATTGGTCAGACCATGGTATGTAATCACTGAAGGCAGTAATTGGCAACCAATGTAATCACTGAAGGCAGTAATGGGCAGACCATGGTATGTAATCACTGAAGGCAGTAAAACCATGGTATGTGTAATCACTGAGGCAGTAATGGGCAGACCATGGTTAGTAATCACTGAAGGCAGTAATGGGCAGACCATGGTATGGTGCACTGAAGGCAGTAATGGGCAGACCATGGTTAGTTATCACTGAAGGCATTAATGGGCAGACCATGGTATGTAATCACTGAAGGCAGTAATGGGCAGACCATGGTATGTAATCACTGAAGGCAGTAATGTGCAGACCAGGGTATGTAATCACTCAAGGCAGTAATGGTCAGATCATGGTTAGTTATCACTGAAGGCAGTAATGGTCAGACCATGGTTAGTTATCACTGAAGGCAGTAATGGTCAGACCATGGTTAGTTATCACTGAAGGCAGTAATGGTCAGACCATGGTATGTAATCACTGAAGACAGTAATGGTCAGATCATGGTTAGTTATCACTGAAGGCAGTGATGGTCAGACCATGGTATGTAATCACTCAAGGCAGTAATGGTCAGACCATGGTTAGTTATCACTGAAGGCAGTAATGGTCAGACCATGGTTAGTTATCACTGAAGGCAGTAATGGTCAGATCATGGTTAGTTATCACTGAAGGCAGTAATGGTCAGATCATGGTATGTAATCACTGAAGACAGTAATGGTCAGATCATAGTTAGTTATCACTGAAGGCAGTGATGGTCAGACCATGGTATGTAATCATTCAAGGCAGTAATGGTCAGACCATGGTTAGTTATCACTGAAGGCAGTGATGGTCAGACCATGGTATGTAATCACTGAAGGCAGTAATGGGCAGACCATGGTATGTAATCACTGAAGGCAGTAATGGTCAGACCATGGTATGTAATCACTGAAGGCAGTAATGGGCAGACCATGGTATGTAATCACTGAAGGCAGTAATGGGCAGACCATGGTATGTAATCACTCAAGGCAGTAATGGTCAGATCATGGTTAGTTATCACTGAAGGCAGTGATGGTCAGACCATGGTATGTAATCACTCAAGGCAGTAATGGGCAGACCATGGTTAGTTATCACTGAAGGCAGTAATGGTCAGACCATGGTATGTAATCACTGAAGGCAGTAATGGTCAGACCATGGTTAGTTATCACTGAAGGCAGTAATGGTCAGACCATGGTATGTAATCACTCAAGGCAGTAATGGTCAGACCATGGTTAGTTATCACTGAAGGCAGTAATGGTCAGACCATGGTATGTAATCACTGAAGACAGTAATGGTCAGACCATGGTTAGTTATCACTGAAAGCAGTAATGGTCAGATCATGGTATGTAATCACTGAAGACAGTAATGGTCAGATCATGGTTAGTTATCACTGAAGGCAGTGATGGTCAGACCATGGTATGTAATCATTCAAGGCAGTAATGGTCAGACCATGGTTAGTTATCACTGAAGGCAGTGATGGTCAGACCATGGTATGTAATCACTGAAGGCAGTAATAGTCAGACCATGGTTAGTTATCACTGAAGGAAGTAACGGGCAGACCATGGTATGTAATCACTGAAGGCAGTAATAGTCAGACCATGGTTAGTTATTGCTGAAGGCAGTAATGGTCAGACCACGGTATGTTATCACTGAAGGCAGTAATGGTCAGACTATGGTAAGTAATCAGTGAATGCAATACAGGTCAGACCATGGTAAGTTATCACTGAAGGCAGTGCTGGTCAGACCATGGTAAGTTATCACAGAAGGCAATACTGGTCAGACAATGGTAAGTTGCCACTGTTGGCAGTACTGGTCAGACAATAGTAAGTTACAACTGTTGGCAGTACTGACCAGTACAATGTATCAATGTGCAATGTATTGTTAGCAGTACTGGTCAGTATATGGCAATTTATCATTGTTAGTAGTATTTGTTAACAAAGTAATCACTGTTAGCAGTACTGGCCAGTTCATGTACATGGTAATTGACCATTGTTAGCAGTACTGTCTGTCTATGGTAAGTTACCACTGTTAGCATTACTGGTAGGTAGTCCATGGTAATTATTTACCACTGTTAGCAGTACTGTCCGTCCATGGTAAGTTACCACTGTTTGCAGTACTGGCAGTCCATTGTAAAAAAAAAACTGTTAGTAGTTCTGGTAGTCCATTTTAAGTTACCATTGTTAGCAGTACTGATCAGACCATGATATATTACCACTGTTAGCAGTACTGGTCAGATCATGGTAATTGACCATTTTAGAAGTACTGGCCCTAAGTTACCACTGTTAACAGTAGTGGCCAATTCACAGTAAATCGCCACTGTAAACAGTGGCATTTTAGCATTATGGGCCAGTACATGGTAATTTACCACTGTTAGCATTACTGGCCAATATATGGTAATTGACCACTTTAAAAGTACTGGCCAGTACATGGCAATTTAACATTGTTAGCATTATGGGCCAGTACATGGTAATTTTCCACTGTTAGCATTACTGGCCAATATGTGGTACATGCAATTGATCACTTTAATAATACAAGTCAGTACATGGTAATTTACCAATGTTAGCAGTACTGGCCAGTGCATGGTAATTTACCACTGTTAGCAGTACTGGCCAGTGCATGGTAAATATACACACTTCTACACAGGTTTACAAGAGCAGAGTTTTTGAAATTCACCGGTCTTACCAGTAAAACCGGTCCAATGAAATCTATCTGATAACTGGTCCAAATGACCAGTTTCCATTTCATTTCAATTGTGTATATATACAATGTATACAAACCAGTAAAAAAATTTCTTTGACCAGTGAAATTCCTTTATTCACTGGTCCGGTTGACCAGTAATTTTTTTTTTATTTCAAAATGTCAGCAAGAGCACATTTTACAAGGATGGAAATTTGTCCGTCAAAGTCTGCTACAGTGTTTGTACAATACTCTGATCAACAGCATGTTTGTTATTTGAAGTACTTTATTGATTATCAATACGATATACAAAATGATTTGATTAACAGACTGTTCACAATTGAAAGCATTTCTGATTGAAGACAATTCCTACAACATTAAATCTCTTCGTTTCCCGATACATAATTGTAAAACAGCCAATTCAATGACTTTCCAAGACCTATACAACAAATGTTCAAGAGGAATTGGAATCTCATGACCGTGTTTTGCTGGTAGCCATGTTTTTGCTGTTAAAAGGTATTCAATGAAGATCATAATTTTGGGATAAAAAACATCACATAAATGCAGAAAATAACTGTCAATTATAATTTTACTGTAAGAAACACAAACAAATGTATGGTTCTTGTGATATGAAAACAGATAAATCAATAATTGGTTGTTGTTTTCTGGCAATTCCTTTTCTACCAAAGTCATCACTGGAATGGTCACATTTGAATGGTAAAAATAAATTTGGTTACAGTGAAACCTTGCTATCAAGTAGAGCTGTTATCCTGATAGATATTAGCATCATGATATTGACAAATTTTGCCGATATCATTACGATAATATCACGATATTCCATGGCAATAAATTCAGTACTATCTTACTAAATATGCTATTTAAAGCTGTGCTGGTATTTGTTTATTGGTTATTTCAAGCACAATATCCCGTCAGTAAAAAAGACACAGAATAAATGTCAGTATATATATATATATTAGAGGTTTCACAACAGTTTATGTGACAAGATAAGATGTTTAGGTAGCTCAAGTACATAACAAATATAGAGACTTTCTTTTTTATCGGAGTCAGCGATACCGATATCGCGATGCTTGATTACTTTCAAGATATCATCAAGTCCAACTTACTGACTAACTTAGAGTGGTCTGATTAAATGAGGACCTGGGCTTATCAAATATTTGCTTTGAAATTTTCAAGAGACTGTCTTAAAAGCTTGGTGATTTTTAAGCAAAGTTCTTCTGTATATTGTATCCACAAAAAGTCCCAGCCTTCTACAAGACAAGAGGCTATCAAGAGCCTGTATCGCTTACCTGGTTATTTGCTTGAGAAGATCAGACGAAACGAGCAATTTTTGTAAAGGACCTTCCATACATAAATCCTGTAAAGTTTGGTTGAATTTGCTTCAGTGGTTTCAGAGGAGAAAATGAAAATGTGATTTTCCCATAGGGTCCAATGATAAAACTAAGCCCAGCCCTGGCGGCCATACAGATCGAACGAAATGAGCAATCTTTGTAAAGGACCTTCAATACATCATTCTTCTAAAGTTTGGTTATATTTGCTTCAGTGTTTTCAGAGGAGAAGATGAAAATGTAATTTTCCCACAGGATCCAATGTTCTTCTTCCAAGTCAGGAACCGGATGGGCTGAATAAGGTTCTGCGAAAACTATGTGCAGCACAGCAGTCTTCTTTTGATATATTTAAACTAAGCAGTGGCCATGATTTTTGACGGATCAGAACAAAATCAGTCTTTGTAAAGGACCTTGCATACATCATTCCTGTAAAGTTTGGTTAAATTTGTTCAGTGGTTTCAGAGCAGAAGATTTTTTCCTATAGGATCCAATGTTAAACTAAGCCTCGCCATAGCGGCCATGTTTGTTGACGCAAAGTGATTCCAAAAGCCAGGTGAGCTAAAAATGGCGGTCAAGGAACAATTTTCAACAACGGTTTTGAAGTCGCATCATCAACAAAATTTCATTGAAAACAAACAATGTTGAATTTTCCCGCCTTTTTTGTTGGCCATTTTGAAAATGGCGGTCAACAAAAAATTTTCAAACACCGGTTTTTGAAGTCGCCACATCATGGCAAACATTTTATCAATGTACATTCGACCATCTATCTTTCATAGTTTTTGGAGTTAGAAGACGAAAAACAGAAAAAATTCTGTGAAAAAAGGGCAATAAGTCCTACATTTTTGGATTGTCTTCAAATTTCAGGGTGGGTAGATCTTGATATGCTGAACATTTTTGCAATTTACACTTGACCTCTATCAACATTTTTTGAAATAAAAAATTAAAAATGCCAAAATTTTGAAAAATGGGCTATAACCCGAGATGAGTTTTCCAATTTTCTTCAAAATTTCATGGCAGGTAATCTCATTAAGCTGATCACTTTTACCCTATGTCAGATTTTTGATATCAATGAGTTATTGGCCAAAAACTGCAATTCCCCCTACATGTATGTTCTATTTTAGCAACAGCGGCCATGTTGTTTGACCTGCGACATAGAAAATAACAAATTTGAAACTAAATACCCTAGTGACGACTCAGTTCAAGTTTGGTTCAATTTGGCCCAGTGGTTTCAGAGGAGAAGATTTTTGAAAGTGAGTTAACGACGGACGATGGATGCAAAGTGATTGCAAAAGCTCACCCTGGCATAGCCAGGTGAGCTAACGACGGATGCAAAGTGATTGCAAAAGCTCACCCTGGCATAGCCAGGTGAGCTAAAAACTGGTAACCTTCTTTATGCTTCCAGCTTACAGTTCTAATTAAATGTACATGACTATAGAAGCCTCAGTAAGTAAGTAAATTAATTTCCTGGATTCTGAGAGTTCCAATGAATCAAGACATGTCCCTACCTTTCAAACCATTATGCACTGAGTTAACAGAGAGCAATTACAAAACTTTAATCAAATCCCTAATGAGACAACATATACCAGGTAAACCAAGGAACAAAGACAGAGCCTAGTCCCTGAGGATTCAGCTGTAAGGGACAAAATATACCAGTTTTAATTACAGACCTATCAATATTCCAGTAAACAGTTTACAATTTAAAGTGAATTATCAATTCTAATTTGCTACATGTGGGTCAATGACTTCGGACCAGCATATGTTCTACAGTATTTGTTATCATAACGGCATTAATCACATCAAGTTTAAATCAGTCCCTAATTAGTGGTGTTGATGGTATGAATTATCTTGAAAATCAATACATCTCTCTAACTAAGATTGTAATGACCTAAATTAATTGAATCACTGCCTGTAAACCATATACATTGATTAATGATTTATATTCCAAAACTGATTGTTAGGTTAAATACCTGGTCTGTAGTACTAAACAAGCATATACTACCAAGTCACACACACAAGATAATATAAGGTATCAGTTTCATATTGCTACTGAAAATAACATCCACATAGGTCAACCTAGTTATCAGGAGCAAAAAGAACTGTACAAGATAGGCCTGTCCTCAACTTTGATAATATCATTTTTAGTTGAAACATGCTAGCCAATTAAAATGATTTTGACCTCTTTGGGAGACACTTAAAAGAGAAACTATCAACAAAGGCTCTGAAAATTGTGGCATCCACTTCCATTTTGGGCCAAAACTGACCTTCAACTTAGGTATTATAACAACGTGTGAAAGTTCATCATTCTGTGTGGTAATAAAACCCATTCACCCCTAAAAACACATTTGGGCTGACCTCAATCATTGATTTACAGAAGAGTCCATTGTTTTTAGAGGTTGATGAGTTAATACAATAATGGGATAGTTGACAAGTTTTTTTACTTTATTTTTCACCACACTCAACAATTTTTCAGTTATATGGTAGCAACCAATTTTCAATGTACATGTAGGAGGAGAGAACCCAGTAACAATGTACCCACAAAGAGACCATCACAAAAATCAGCTTAGGTTTCAATGGGGCTCACACCTGCGCTGTCCTGAGAAACCAAAGTTTTAATGATTTTTATTGACTTTTAAAATTGTCTTTATACTTTAGTTTCAGTTTATAGTTATAAAAAAATAAATGTTTCAATATTTGAAGACAATACATGTATTTTAAATAAGAAAATATAAATTAATATTTCAAATAATTTTCATTAGATAGAAAGTTTATGTGTGAGTAGAGAATTGAGATGGTAAATCATACATGTACATGTATGTATATTGCAGAATTAAAAGATTTTAGTAGTTTGTAAGAAAGATGAATTCATGTGACAAAACACATCTAAAGCAGAAAAAATGATTTGTAAATAAGAATGAATGGATGTCTGCTGGTACATCAGTTTTGGAAGTAGAGATAACACAACAAACACCATGGTCACCTGAGCCTGTATCACTCACCTGAGCCTGTATCTCTCACCTGAGCCTGCATAGCTCACTGTAGCATGTATAGCTCAACTGATCCTGTATCTCTCACCAGAGCCTATATAGCTCAACTGAGACTGTATCACTCACCTGAGCCTGTATCACTTACCTGGCATAAAACGTAACAACTGGCTCTACCACTAAGATTATATATAAATGTAGTTCTCATATTTCTGATGTCGAATCCCATAAACTGGGAGAACCCTACAACTGACCAGCACACATACCAATAATATATCTACCACATATCCCAAACAACATATCCATTATATTAAAAAGTGTCAATTTGCTCAGTGACTCTTGAGTTCTGTGTATACATGTAAATGGACATTTATTTCTCATTGTGTGCAATAATGAACTAACCCCCTTATGGGAGCCTCATTTTTCAACCAATAGATGTGCGGTGATACAACACAGCAACATATCTGAAATATTTGGAATCAATTTGTTGAATAGTTCTTTAAAAGAAGAGATTTATATGCATTTCCCATGTGGTCCAATGTTAACCTGAGTTACCCTTATAAAGCCATATTTATCAATTTAAAATAAGCATGAGAGTAACAACATTAGGACTAGTAAAGTTTGTTTTGATATAGCCCGACTGACTAGGGAGACAAAAATGCTAAATTCAACCCCTGATAACTGTACATTATTTGAAATGATTTATGGAGTTGCTCTTGAAAAAGTTTTATATGCATTTCCCATTATCGGGTTTAACTTTAAACTAAAACCAAGTAGCGACCATGTTTATCAACCAATGACCATGGAAGTAACAAAACCAAGGCAGCACGTAACAATCAGTATATCTATAATATTTGGTGTCGATTGGTTCCGTGGTTCTTAAAAGAAAGCTTTCTGTATGTACATTGTAACTCACATGGGGTCCAATCTTTAAAAAGTTGAAAATACCCCCTTAAGGAGCCTCATTATATTACCAATGGGCATGAAAGTAACAACATAATGTAGACACATAACATGCAACACACAGTCAAACTTGCATTAAAGGCCACTTCTGTATACAGGGCACCTGTCTATAAAGGTCATTTAAACATAAATGTCGTTATTACATGAACTTTTATGATGAATAAACCTCTATATAAAAGCCGCCTGTCTAAAACAGCTATTTTTGCCAGCTCACTTGCCTTCATATAAAACTTGGACTGCAACTGTATTATCTGACATAAAATTATTGAGTGCTTCTTGAAAAACAAAGTTGTGTATGTGTCCAACGTGTAGGTGATACAACTAAATGTACTTATAAAACATATATACATATTATATACAGGATTTCAAGTCAATTGGTTCAATGGTTTTTGAGAGAAACTTTTTGGTAGCTCAGCTAAACAGGGATTAATATTTAACTAAACTGTAACTCTATCGCCCTTGTACAGTTCCTGACAAGATGAAGTTTGAAATTTCAACCAATCAGAATGCATTTTTGGTGATGGTGGTCACAATGGATATTGAAACAATACCACAAAAAATATCAATTAATAATGAATTAAGTGAGGAATCAAATCTTGTCATTAATTAACGTGTTATAGCATAAAAAAGGGAAGTGCCAGTACGAAGTTTGTCACCATTAGCTAGTCACAAATTTAACCCTTTCAACCCTACAGACCATATTAGATCAGTCTGAAACTACAGAAAAGTTCATTCCATTGAGATAACCAGGAGCAACAGGGTTCAACATATAAGGCTTCCCTCATGTAATGCACTAAGAATTTTAAAATCTGATTACCTCCCTTTCAAAGGCAAATCAGCATTAACACATTAACCCTTAAAAACTCATATGGACTAGTCTAAGGCATTGATTTACTGACAAGTCCATTGTTATACAAGACTTGAGTTAACCAAACAAAAAAGATACAATAAATAATCAGGATTATTGTGTAAAATCTACCTTTCTCTACATCAATCAGAGCAAAGAATATGTATATGTATATATATTTATATATATCAAAAGTGAACAACTTGTTTAAATTTGATGTTAATGTGATAGGCAGGCTAACATGTGTAGACATAGTACAATGTTGTTTGTTTAGTAACAGATGAATGCCATCACTATATGTTATTAAAGATAATTAGCTACGGTGATAGTGGATTTATAACCTCTAGAACCTTACCTATCGTGGTTCTCCGCTTGCGATCATCTGCATTGTTATAAATTATAATAAAATACATAAAACACAACACACATATGATCTTATTTTAAAAAGACAATAAAAATCGTAATTTAAAAACAGGCAGATACCAGGTCTGATCTATCGTAAGTGTTTACCACCTCCTTTACATAGCCCAAAACTTAGGAGTCGCAACATTCATAATATTTTTTAGATCGATACTCTTATACCTGCTACACATATATAAGGTGCCTATTTTTTACACACCTACACAAAGTTACACTTGTTCTGTATCAGTGCATACATATGCCCTTGATATATGTCAGCCATTGTGATATCTAAATGCCTTGTCAGGGCCAATGAATACAACAGTACAGTGAAACTTGTATATAGCGACCTCCTTAGTGTCACAAGAAAACCAATCTTTATTGGGAGGTGGTCTTTATATAGAGAGGTTGATTTATACACAAATGGTACTATTCGGGACAGCAAAAAATAGTCTTTGTGACCAGGTGGTCTTTATACACAGGTGGTTGCTAAAGCAGGTTTTACTGTATACATACGGTATACAAATAAGAGTGCTGCGTAGTTAAAGTAGTGTTTTATTGGTAAATTTGAAATGATTACTGTTGATACAGTGGAGCCTGTCTTAGAAGACCAACTGTCTAGTGAGGCAACATTCTGAAAGCCACTTATCACAGTTATTAACTCACCCATCACCCATATGGTCAAATTTTGACTCACCCAAATCAATAGGAGGTAATGTCTACTATCATAAATCAGGAATGCACAAGTTCATAATGCATAACAAATTTTTGTAAAATTTGGATGCTAAATAAAAAACTCCGGAATTCTGCCAGTGCACTTTACCATTCTTTAAAGTAGGCGAGTTCAAATTTGACTAC
The DNA here is from genome assembly GCA_030159075.1 of Atrina japonica. Classification (NCBI taxonomy): domain Eukaryota; kingdom Metazoa; phylum Mollusca; class Bivalvia; order Pterioida; family Pinnidae; genus Atrina; species Atrina japonica. Next base: position 190,294 of record BROG01000280.1, read on the forward strand.
AGGGGTCAATGAATTATGGTAAGTAATCCTTTAGATAATACCAATTTTGAGAGATTACTTTGTGAGACCAGAGAGGGTGGCCTTTCAAGATAGATTCCACTGTACCGTTTTGGCCATCATTATGTTATTTGATCTCACTGCACCCCAGTCTCACACCAAAACAGCAAAAGCCAGTGACACATTTTAATGACATTGAACATACAATTTATGTATTAAGTATGGTGACAACAGATCACCCAACCAATCCAACACACTTCATCATTAACTCACCGAATGCATCCTGGGCATCGCCATACGAGTAATCTACATATTAAGTATTACCTATTACAAAGGATTTAAATATTTTTAAATATTCAAAATGCATTCCGAGGGCAGCTAAATTGAGCTTCCCAAAGAGGTTGAAATAAGTTTATAAATCTAGAGGGAAATCATAAACAAATCTGAAACACAAAAATACATGTACAATATGATAATGTAAACTATACAGTACTTGTACTAAAGGCCACCTCTGTATAAAGGGCACCTGCCTATAAAGGTCAATTAAACATAACCTTTGTTAACTTTTTTTTATATTAAATAAACCTCTTCATAAAGGTAACCTGTCTATAATGGCCACATTTGCCTGTTCCCTTTTAAGGCCTTCATAGACAAGTTTGACTGTACATATACAATTCTATCATACAGCGTACATGTATTCAACGATGAACATTAATTTTCCAGTTGTTTACGGAAAAAAAATCAACGTCGAGGAAGGGTAAACTTTGTATTACCCAAAGAAATTCTGAAGCACAAGATTTTGAACTTCGGGTCAAATGACAAGTCTCCCCTCCTGATAGAAAAGTATTGGTAGGTTGTACAGATTTAACTTGCTTTGCTTTAACCAATCAGTCAGGAGAATCTCTGCCGAATTAAAGTATTTCTGAATATGTACTATTTTGTGCATTAACACTGAATTTTGTGTTCTAACACTAAAGCACTGACAAATGATTAATAGAGCATTAGTGATTAATAATCATTACATATTGATTATTGAAGACATAGTGTTATTGGAAGAGATACATAAACATTAAAATGTGTAATGGAAGGTGATACTCATGTAACACAAATCTTAACAATTTGTGACAATAAAATCAAGTTAAATGACCTTACTTATTATTCATCAAATTTCTAAAATACAACAATAGGAAGAACATGGTCATAAATGTTATATCACAATGGTAATATAAACAGCAATTTACCAGTAATAAATGTGTATTTATTTAGTTTATTAGCTTTTAATGCTTTACTCAACAATGCTTTATTATCAAATGACAAAACGATTTTAACCGTGGAAAATCAAAGACTCTTTAATACAATGTACCAAGCACCTGAGCTTGAACAGCAACAATCTTTTACCAGTTAAACAGCGAAACTTTTCTACAATTAACTAACACGTACATTAAAGCCATCTCTCAGACTATCGCTGACAAAAATATTGTGCTCCATGAAGAATTCTTTTACTGTTATACTGTATGCCTGAAAACTTCCCTTTATTTTTCACCGCTTTCCTCTTAGTTGAGAAGGTGACTTTAAAATGAAAGCGAGATCTTCAAGCTTAATAATTGTAGCATGTGTTTGTTTGTTTGTTTATTGTTGTTTAACGTCCCACTCAAGAATATTTCACTCATATGGAGATGTCACCAAATGCCGGTGAAGAGCTTCAAATTTTGGCCTATGCTCAGCACTTACAGCCATTGAGCAGTGAGGGTTCTTTAACGTGCCGACACCTACTGTGACACGGGACCACGGTTTTTACTGTCTCATCCGACAGACAGGAAACCAACCTGCCGCCGGCTGGACTCGAACTCATGACCTCACGATCAAGAGTCGAGCGCGCTACCGACTGAGCCAGGCCGGCTCTGTGGCATGTGTCCTCTCTCAAAAGTTAAATGGTAAATAAATGGTATAAAGAAAAAGCTGCTTTGGCAAAAATTCGATATGATACAACATTTTTACAGGAAATGAAGCATTGGTTAATGAGAAACAAAGGCATTATGATCACAAATTATTTTTTCACATACTTTATTCCTAATTCAGTGATTCTGTTTATCTGGTTTCTGATATGACCATGTGTTTGTAAATATAAAATCTATCTATCAACTTTAAAAAAAAACAACAACTAATAAACAGTCACTCTCACCTTCTGCTCTTAGAGGAGCATCCATTTTCCCCTGTACAACACTGCTGTTAAGCTGGGAGCTATTAGAGCCATTTTTGACAAAGCTGATCTGAGTCTCTAGCCTATTTAATCGCTCCAGCATGCTTTCCAATAACACTGCCATAGTTTTCTTCAGATCTATAGAAAAAAGCAAAAGTTTTTGTAAGATATGATAATACCCAACAATTTAAATAGAGAAAATAACAGTCCTACTGTTCAGCTGACTCAATGTCTTATAACATCTATAAACATAATACCGATTACTACCTAAACAAAGTTTTGGGTTTCAATACTAATTTAAGCCTCATTCAACAATTCTGCAGTTACACAGTGGCAACTACATGTAATTTCTAACCGTGGATAAGAGAAGACAGTTACAATGTAACTGGGAAGTGACAACCAGTCTTCTGCAAGTAAACACAAATTTTCTTACAAAATTAACTTAGGGTCCAACATGACTTGTACATAATATATTCAACTAAAGCTGAGAGGCTCCATAGTTTAAAGGACCATGGTTGAACCACACATACAGGCCAATCAGTGTATAGGTACCAGGACTTGAAGAGTCACACCAAATATGACACAGGACCAAGTTTTTACATCTCACCTGAAAGATGTCTATTCTGTCAATGACCAGGATTCAAAATCAACATTTGACTTCCTACTCTGGAGGAAAACACAGTAGATGAATGGTTCTGTGATATAGGTTTCGTTTAAATTGCAGAATTTTGAAGGAAACATTGGAACCTGCCTTGAGAGACCATCCTTGCCAATGAAATGTGGTCTCTCAAGACAGGTCTGTCAAAAGAGATCTTATTTACAGAGAAAATAAACTGAATAGTTTTCAAATTATGGTCTTTAAGGCAGGTTTAACGCTGTATTCTAACATGAAAGTCGGACAATATTCTTAACTTGGCCTGCTCAGCCAATCAGACTTCAGTATTTGCTGAAGTTGAGCAATATTCTCAGACTTGAGTTATACTCAAATTTTTGTAAGTTGTAACGGCAAGGTACAAAATGTAGCTCAGATATTGAAATTTTGACTTGGAAGCAGGTAAAATGGTATTACAAAGGTCAAAGGTCATGGTACCATTTGAAAAGGTTGACCACAAAAATTCTAAATGTGAAATATTGAAGCTTTACTTCTTATATTCGGTTTTACATTTTTGCAAAAGATATAGCCAAGGTTAATATTTTTGTCCATGAAGTTTTTAATTTTAAACAGTTTTTTACGCCACACTCGACAGTTTTTCAGTTATATGGTGGCCGCCAGTTTTTAATGGTGAAAGAGAAAACCTGGTAACAATGTACATTACCATCGACCTTCTGCAAGTAAACTGGCAAACTTTCTCACAAAAATCACCATTAGGTTCCAGTTTCAGTTAGTTCTACTGGGGCTCAAACCTGTATTGATTTTATCCATGGATAACACCGCTGACACCTGGGCTATGGTATTAGCTTTCTGGATATGCTGTCCTGGTAAGCTAATAAAAGTAATACCAATAATAGAGTAAACATAGACATACCATAAGCTGTAAATCTTCCTGCATAGGGTCCATCAACAATATCGCTGTTTTCCCGGGAGAGAGCTCGCACATATTTTTCACTTAGTTGTATTATCTCACCCTGAAAAAGAGGACAAAATTATTGATGTATTTCTCTACTATATTGATACTGTGTATATTGAAATAAATGTACAGTTCCTATAATCACACAACTCTTATATAGAAAGGAATCTGTATTGAAAGATCAACCCTTTCTACCACTAAAATGTGGTCTTACGAGACAGGTGGTCTTTAAAAACATGTATTATTTACAGAATTATGAACCACATGGTTTTTGAGAATGTGGTCTCTCATTAGGCAGGTGGTGTTTTACAACAGTGGTCTTTCTGTCTACAGAATCCACTGTAAACATATTTCTTATGTTTCTGTTGTGCTTATTTTCATTGAGTTTGGTTTTTGGTTTTTAATCTTATTTGTGACTGCGTTTTATGTCAAACTTAATCATTTTTTAGTTCTTTACATATAGAAGAAGCAAGCTACATGTAGTAATGTTGAAATCCTGAAAAAAGAAAACCAGGGCTTAGAAGACCTGTTTGGGAAAGGGTCCTGTACCCTTTCGATTGGTAATTTTACATTGTACATTGTATATGTACATACATGGTAAAAACATGTAGTTATTTTCTGAAAAGAATTTCTTTTTTTTTTTAAGAGAATTCCATAAATGTTCGTTAATTAGTACAGGCTGTTGAAATCACAAAAAGTAAAAGTAATTTCAAACATCATGAATAAGTAAAATGGATCTCTAAATTCTATATTACTTTAAAATGCATTTATGTCTCAAAACCAAAAAATTAACTTTCTAAAAATAGATTCAGGTGTAATAAAATTCCTGAACATCAATAAGAAGTTGTGAAGCATTCATCAAATATTAATAAGGTAGATAGAAGGCTGGTAATTGTTAGCAGGTAAATGTTTCGACTGACAACTGGTAATTGTTACCAGGTAAATGTATTGACTGTGTTGGTTACAACACAGATATTGGCAGTGAATTGATGTTATGAATTCAGACAGTTATCAAACAGTTATGAAACAAAAAATTTAAATTACCGTAATCCATTAACCCCTCAAGACACATTTGGACTGGTCTACGTGATTGATTTATAGAAGAGTCCATTGTCCTTCAGGGCGTTGAGTTAAAGTATTCTGTGGGACTTAGCGGAGTAAAATGACTATGGATATGGATATCCGATGAGAAAATCCACATACATGTACGTACATGTGCTGTCTAGCACAAACGTTTTTAAAAAAAACTGATTGTATCAGGCCTAAAGTTCTCCAATCACTTTATAGATTTATATACACACCCAATCCAAAATGGTATTAATGTCATTTTATTAGAATAATTTCCAATTTAATCTTCTAATAAATTATGTGACAAATAGAGCTGAAATTATTGTAATAATCGTGACTGAATTAGTTAACAGGGAATATTTTTATATAGTTGTAAATTTACCATTAGAATGGAATTCAAAAACTTAATTTCAAAGTGACAAACCCGAGTTTCTCAAGCAATTTGCACATAATATATAGGAATTTGTTGTTGTTGTATTGTTGTTTAAAGGCCCATGACCGGCGATTTACGGTCAATAACTTTGTTAATTTTGTTTTAAATGGCAATATGCTTTGCAAAATGTTTATATAAAGTTATTATTTTCCCATTAATTACGCTTCTGAGTGATTCTCTATTTTCTAGTAATCTGAGATTGAAGATTAAAAAGTGATTTTTACTTGTAACGACAATAAATACAAACGGAGTTGTGTAATATTCAAGGCAACCTCAGATGAATAAGTTCAACATATAGGTTATTGTCATCTCGTATCCATCACAACTCGTACCTACATGTAGGTGAATTGGTTAACTCGTACCCATGTTTTAGCTGACTCAGGCCCATCGATTAACTAATTCGTGTCCATCGCCTGTCTGATTGTAGATATATTTATGAAGGTGTACATGTATTTACCAACAAGGTAATTACCATAATGCCATTTGGTATTGAATTGACATACAACTACATTTATCTGTGGAAGTGAATTGGCTTCAGAAGTACTTCGCTGACAGAGGTATTGTCCACTTCACAAAACGTGATAGGCGGATGAACCTATTGATTATCTTGCAGATGATTCTACTCAATTTTTGGTTATGACAATTTTTATGGAAAAAAACAACTTTATATTCCCCACTGGATACTTGTAGGTAGGATAACAAGAAAGAACGATTATTCTTGTCAGTGTAAATTTAATGTCGCTATTCTTTATTACCTAAAATTTGAACGTGTCCAGGTCAAGAAATGGTTCACGAGACTTGCCAGGTTATATGGATATAAGTTAAAGGGGTCGTTATAGTTTTCGAGCTTTTGGTGATTTGATTTTGGTTTCGAAAACAAAGAAATTTAAAACCCTTGAATGTGCATAGATGTTTATGTAGATGGGTGCCCTCATAGTCATAAAACCATGGTCCGGAATTGAAATGCACTTGCCTACCCGTGGTTTCATGTAGCCAAAATCACTCGTAGCTAATGAATATTTATAAAGGCGTATGTGTGTTCAATTTATCCAATCACAGTAGTTATGATCGGCAATGGAAGTTATCGTGAAGTCCGTTGATCTAATACAATTCTGAAATTGTTTAATAGCCTTGATTTGATTAGCTGACACATGCGCGAGCACCGTTTATTCGCATTGGTTGAGGCTTCATGAAAATAAAAAATATGCACGAGTGATTTCAGGCACATGAAACTACGGGTAGGAAAGAGCATAGCGAATCCGGACCTTGGTTTTACGACGACTGGACTACCTATACTATTTGTTTAAAGTTCATGGCAAATTTAGGAATCAATATGTCAGTTTTTTTTCAGTTGTTTATATGACAGGAGAGAAAATCGTTGTGTCAATTAGTAGTTTTTAAAAGGAACCTTTAAGGAACATACTATCAGTAGGATCGTCATTGCGCGTTGTAATCTTTTTATGCCAGAGAAAACGGCGTGATTTTTAAACGATATTGCACTGCTTGAAAACACCACACAATTGCCATGTATATAGCTATAATTTCAGCCTACTACTAAAACATTTGTAACTTGTACGACATAATCATTATTAACTGTTGAATATTTATTTTTTTTCTATTGTGAAAATATTTTTGGGTTATTTTTCTATGGTAGAAAATCCTGGGTCATTTTTCTAAAGTGAAATTACTGGGGGGGGGGGGGGGGGGGGGGGGGGGGGGTGGGGGGGGGGGGGGGGGGGGGGGGGGGGGGGTGCCTTTTCTAGATCTATAAAAATGTTATTTGGAAAAGGGTAATTTTTCCTACTGGTATGGTTCAATAGACCTTTTCAGAGTTGATTCTTTCTGTTACCATTTGTCATAATAGTATGCAACTTCAGAGGACTTCCTGTTAAACATTTCATCTTATATATGTGACTTTGCAATCTAGATACCATTCAGTGCTAGATGCCAGATGTGAAAAGCAGCCTACAAGGAAGTGACAACACTTGTAGTCATTACAAGAAAGGATTCCAACATATATTAAAAATTAAATCCCAGAATAACTGAGACACAATATAATTGAATCTTGTCAATGTTAATATTACGAAACCAGAAGGGATCTTGCCTGATATTCTGTTGAGGTCACATGATATGAACACAAACTATTCCGACAAAACTGTATGGAATGGAACAAACCGAAAAAGCGTAAGGGATAGTCATGATTCCTACGTAGAAAAATGATCAAAATCAGGTAGTTTTTCTAGGTGCTTGAGAACTAAGTCATCAGTGTAACCATAATTCCTACATTGTTGTGTACAAATTAGTAAAACAATGGGTACAACTCAACCGAAGGCATGACTTAACCAAAGAGGATACAAGTTGAGATGAGCAGGAATTGAGATGGGTCCGAGTTTACCAACATTCCACAAAGAAGTAAACATGTTGCCAAACAGGTAGCAAACAAACAAAACACAAAAAACAGAAAAAGAAGAGATAGAATTGTTAAAGAAATTGTGCTGTACATTTAGGAACAGAAATAGAGCGTTGAAATGCTTTGAGGAAGGAAATGAAGCTGAAAACAAATTAATGATTTGCCACTCTTCTTTGAATTTCCCCTGAAGCAACTCCAATCTGTCAAGGCTATTTATATAACACTTCTGTTCAATCTTGAAGTCTCAAACTGGTAGGAGAATACCAATACATTCTTTGTTTTTATCTGTTTAACTTTAAAGTGATAAAAGTATATGTATAGAATATTTTTATTTCGACAAATGAATAACTGCACTTCCTATAATTATACTTCCTATAATTTGACATATATTCATGTTTGACATGCTTTCCGTATTGATGTAACAGCAGTGAACTGACACCTACTGTGACACCGGACCATGGTTTTTACTCTCTCATCCAAGGGCAGGAAAAGCCAGCCACCACTGTCGAGGCTCGAACTAGCAACCCTCCGGTTGCAAATCAAGCACTCTACTGCGGAGCCACATACTGTATATCAATCCGAGTTGTAAAAAAAGTAAAAAAAACAACAACAAAAAACAAAAAAACAGCTAATGCAACTTTAAGTTTATAAGCCATTTGTAAAACTGTACTTTCTATATATGTCATTTGGAGTGCCATTAAATGCTCTTTTATGAACAGATTTTCTTTTCATTTGCATTCTTTTTTAAATATTGACTAAATATTTATACATATCAAACGACTGATTCATGAGAAGAATTTTTTTTTATAGATGTACAGTGTAACAGGTTTCTAATATATCTTTGAATAATGTGAAGATTGAGTTAATAAGCCATTTATAAAAGTACTGTACATACATGTATGTACCTTATGTAATTTGAAACCCCTGCTTAAGGTTCAATTATGCATGTTATGAACAGGTTTAGTTTTCATTTGTAGTTTATGCATATCAAATTTGAAAGAAATTTGAAGATTGGTTTATGAGAAGAACATTTTTAAAGATATACCAAGTTTAGTCTTTTTTGGACCCTTTTGGAGCCCTTATGGTTATCAGCCCCTTTTCGCTTGCAAACATTATGCAGGTTGACATGGGGATAGTTCTGCAATGTTTGGTTTAATATGAATCAATGATTCTTCAGTAGAAGTAAAACAAAAAGGTCTAAATTTTGATATTTTCTGTATACTTAAAGGGGCATTAGCTGTTTTTTTTTTTTAAATTTTCTTTTCTCCTTTTATAATACTTTGACTGATATAATATAAGAAAATACATTGTAGAGATATACATTGGCATAAAAATACTTAAATTCCTACATATCTTGTGAAAATTGGTTCATAAACCCAGGTTTGGTCCTTTTTCAATTGCAACTGATTAACTCAACCTTACTATTTGTATTTGAATACCACATTGGACCTGACCTTATTTTTTCAACCTGTATAAGATTTTCTTTTTGCCTGTGTATAGCTCTTCTATGTTATAGTAGATCTACATCAAGTACAAGTGGAAAAAGAAGAAAATATGTCCCTTTATGTGCCCTTGACCTTTGACACTATGACCTTGAAACTTTGTTAAAATTATCCTTAGATAATCAGGCCTGTTTCTATGATTACCATGGGCCGATATTCAGCGCCATTCTAAATGCAAAATACATGTATTTTTTCACCAATTTCATTTAGAAAATAAATTCCCAAATTGACGTACAGACTGTCACAGTATTGAATCAAAGTACTGAAAGTACTGATACGAGTTGATGGTAATCTGAGACATACATGTAAATACATGTAGCTGTATGTTCTTGACTGGTATAATACACTCAGTACTGAAAACGTTTGAAAGATATTACAGGTTGATTTCAGTAAAAGATACCAGCCTTTTTACAGAGGAAATGCAGCATGTTATTTCCAGAGTTAACAAATTAGCAAAAACCTGTGTGCATCATGCAATTTCATTTCAAAATAAGTACAATCATGACAATGAAAACATCACAATTTTTTTCACATCCTTTAACATTTATATCACACTAAAGTACTGATGATGTATCATGATGTTATAAGAAACTACATAGACCTGAGATTGATATGATTATGAAGTCTTACGCTTATATACATCGCTGCATAGATATTCAATTATCTATGCGAGAGGAAAGTGGTGTACCCTTATATTGCACTTCTCCTCAGTAGCACTTTTAAAATATCTAGATCAATGTGTGTAAAATGAACATGTTAAACATTTTCCCAAAGTCAAAGACTGCTGGAGTTTCTCATCAGTGAACAACATTAAAATATATCTTTATGTACACAAGAGGCCCAAAGGACCTTAAGTCGCTCACTATGAAAACAGTTGGCTCATTGGGGGACTTAATAATCACCTGAGTGAAATGTATTTTACTGACAATATACTGAAAAGTAACCAAAAGCTTGAAAATTTCATTAAAATCGAGAATTAACTTGCATAAGGGTAAAATTGCCTTGCCAATATTTTTATACATGCGAAATCCATTTACACTGTAAAAGGGCAACTTACTTTCACAAGAATCACCCTCATAAGGGTTAACCTGACAATTTAATTCCTGTTACTTTTTTGTAGATCTTTGCATACTGAACATTTTGGCTTCTTTCTCTTTCTCTATTATTCTTTTTCAAGACAATAGGACAAAACATGAGAAATCCACTGAAAGGGGAAATAACTCCCATATGGGTCAACCTGACAATTTCAGCCCTATTGACTTTTTGTACATCTTTGTGTGCTGAACATTTTAATTTTTTTCACTTTCACTCGATCTATTATACTTTTCAGGATAATGTCACAAAACATCCAAAAACATGAAAAATCCACTTAAAAGGGGAAATAACTCCTAAAACAGAAGACCTGACAATTTCAGCCCTATTGACTTTTTTGTAGATCTTTGCAGCTGAACGTTTTTGCTTCTTTTACTTCTACCGATTATATTTTTTTAAGATGATGTAAAAATACATCCAAAAACATGAAAAATCTGCTTAAAAGGAGAAAAAACACCCATAAGGGGCAACCTGACAATTTCGACTCTATTGACTTTTTTGTAGCTCTTTGCATGCTGAACATTTTTGCTTCTTTCACTTTTACTCAACCTATTATACTTTTCAAGATAATGGCAAAAAACATCTAAAAACATGAAAAATTCATCATGTAATATGAAATGTAGTATTATATGATTTAATTATTAATAAATTATATAGATGTAAATAAATTATTGATAAACTATGATAATACAACTGAATTTATTTTTTACTTAGAGAGGTAACTAGTGTGTTGGTGATTGCAAGGTGTGTGTGGATGTACATTTTATTGAAAAGGGAGATAAATATTGTACAATTGTGAACCTGTAATTATAATGTTCTTGGTTTTTATTACGTGGTCTATTCTACTGTTATACTATTATATAACTGTACAATTTTGAACCTGTTATTATAATGTTCTTGGTTTTTATTACGTGGTCTATTCTACTGTTATACTATTATATAACTGTACAATTTTGAACCTGTTATTATAATGTTCTTGGTTTTTATTACATGGTCTATTCTACTGTTATACTATTATATAATTGTATTGTGTTATATACACATCCTCCAAAATAAATGCCAATGTCCAAGAACTCTTAAGTGCTGGTTTACTTATTGACGAAATACAAACACTGACACACATGTATACATTAGTTTACAATTATCAGTAATTTAGACATTGATTCTATATTTTTTCGGGTTCAGTGCAAAATACATTGTACCCCAAATGAAGATTCTCTCTGAGTGTACACTATGGTATTTTGTGAAATGCCTGTAGTTTGATTTGATTTGATTTTTTGTTTTACGCCATACTGAACAATCTTTCAGTCATTTGATGGCGTCCAGTTTTTATTAGTGGAGGAGAAACCCCGGTTACCCGGGTAAAGACCACCGAACTTCCGCAAGAAAACTGGCAAACTTTCCCACTTAATTCGAAATTACCCAAGCAGGATTCAAACCAGAGGTGAGAGGCCTTGTGATTTAAAGCACAATGCTCTAACCACTTGGCCACAGAGGCCCCTTGAAATTCCTGTAAGTAAATTTCAAGAATAACAGAGTAAAATATGAGAACTGCTCTTGCAATGTAATTGTACAATGTTGGTTTTCTGGGTTTTCTTTTTTTATTATTTTGTTTTACTTTTCTGGAAACTGTATCTCATTAAATGAGTCGTAACATCAACAACAGACTGATACAAGTACCTGTATGTCTTAGGACATGTCTAATTAGCATTCAGGTCATTGAAATTTGATCCTAATTTATTCTTTCTAATTTTTAACCAATGAAATCATCAGAAATTTATTACTGTGCATGTACTTATTTTAGCGGTATTTTAATATTAGCTCCTTTCGCGCTCAAGTCATTGCGCTAATTCAAGGGAAGTGCTAAAATTTCTCCATCTTGACATTCTTTATACACGACAAAACTAAAAAATTCAATTGCACAAATTGTGCGAATTCAATGTTCCGCTATCAAGTCTAAACCTGAGAGCCCTAAAATATGAGGGCGCTAATTCAAAATACACATACAGTAAGTGTTAAAATATGAGTGCACTAATTCAAATACACATACACTAAGTGTTAAAATATGAGTGCACTAATTTAAATACACATACATTAACTTTATTATTCAGAGGACGTGTTGGGGGCATTACATGTCTGATGCAAATTAATAGAAAATATTGGTAGATAATTGTATATACAAATTGTACCATACCTAAATGTACTGAAATCTGAAGTTTAATCATACACCTATTGACCGATATTATGTAACATGCATTAAACATGCAAGTTTACTTCTAAACATACAGCTTAGGGCTATACTTCCAGATAAACAACTGAATTTGAAATTGGCCAATTTAATATAAACAGCATCATTACTTTTGATTTTTAACAGTTAGGAGAAAGTTGTATAATAAAACCAAATTGAGACCCATTAGAGATATTAAAATATCTCTTAACGGCTCTAACTTTGGTTTTATTACACCATTTTATGATTTTATCCTGTTAATAACAAGTAAACGTCCAATTCAAATTTAGGACATTCAAATGATCACATGGTTCAAGTTTGTGGCCCAGTACAGTGACAAACATCCTGCCTTTGACAATTTATGTTGCATTTTGAACATACAAATGTGCAAGATAAAAACTCGACACTGAGCTGCTGGGTTATAACGCTTGTCTACATTTTACAAGAAATAAATGTGCCGATATACATATTTATATACATGTATGTATTTGTATTTTATCAGTAAATCTGATGATAATGTGTACTTCCTTTGTTTTTACAAGCCAGGAAAACTTGGTTTTACAATTTTGATCTGTGCCTGATAAAATATCCATGGCTTACATTGTGTACATCATAAAAAAATCATTCAATAATAATAATAAAAAAAAGGTTTGTATGTTTTAAACCATACATAAATGTGTCTAGAAGTGTTTTGGCAGATATTTTTTTTTCTTCATCTTCCCTTCATTTAATAGTAAAGATTATATATAAATTCCTGATTTTACAGAAGAAAGAAGAGAAGTCAAAGATAACAACAGAATCAATAGAATGAAAGTCCTGAAAGGCTAGTCCTTTACCAAATCAAAATTTATACAACAATATATATCCAGATGCAAATCAATGTTAAAAACATTCTAAATTGGTATCACAGACATACATGTACATGAATGTAACATTGTCACACTATATGTTTCTGTCACACTATATTTTTCTGTCACACTATATGTTTCTGTCACACTATGTTTCTGTCACACTATATGTTTCTGTCACACTATATGTTTCTGTCACATTATATGTTTCTGTCACACTATGTTTCTGTCACACTATATGTTTCTATCACACTATAAGTTTCTGTCACACTATATGTTTCTGTCACACTATATGTTTCTGTCACACTATAAGTTTCTGTCATATTATGTTTCTGTCACACTATATGCTTCTGTCACATTATGTTTCTGTCACACTATATGCTTCTGTCACACTATGTTTCTGTCACACTATATGCTTCTGTCACACTATGTTTCTGTCACACTATGTTTCTGTCACACTATATGTTTCTGTCACACTATATTTTTCTGTCACACTATATATTTCTGTCACACTATATGTGTCTGTCACACTATATGTGTCTGTCACACTATATGTTTCTGTCACACTATATGTTTCTGTCACATTATATGTTTCTGTCACACTATGTTTCTGTCACACTATATGTTTCTGTCACACTATGTTTCTGTTACACTATGTTTCTGTCACACTATATGTTTCTGTCACACTATGTTTCTGTCACACTATATGTTTCTGTTGGCATGTTATATGTACATGTACAAAAATTAAATCATATGTTATATGTTTATATGTTTCTGTCACACTATGTTTCTGTCACACTATATGTTTCTGTCACACTATGTTTCTGTCACACTATATGTTTCTGTCACACTATATGTTTCTGTCACAATATGTTTCTGTCACACTATGTTTCTGTCACACTATATGTTTCTGTCACCCTATGTTTCTGTCACACTATGTTTCTGTCACACTATATGTTTCTGTCACACTATATGTTTCTGTCACACTATATGTTTCTGTCAAACTATGTTTCTGTCACACTATATGTTTCTGTCACACTATATGTTTCTGTCCCACTATATGTTTCTGTCCCACTATATGTTTCTGTCACACTATGTTTCTGTCACACTATGTTTCTGTCACACTATATGTTTCTGTCACACTATGTTTCTGTCACACTATATGTTTCTGTCACACTATATGTTTCTGTCACACTATGTTTCTGTCACACTATATGTTTCTGTCACACTATATGTTTCTGTTGGCATGTTATATGTACATATGTTATATGTTTATATGTTTCTGTCACACTATGTTTCTGTCACACTATATGTTTCTGTCACACTATGTTTCTGTCACACTATGTTTCTGTCACACTATATGTTTCTGTCACACTATGTTTCTGTCACACTATATGTTTCTGTCACACTATGTTTCTGTCACACTATATGTTTCTGTCACACTATATGTTTCTGTTGGCATGTTATATGTACATGTACAAAAATTAAATCATTCAAATGTATCAGTGTATTTAGGCCAAATCAGCTAATACTTCATAGATTTGTTGAAACATAAACTATTCTGAATTAATTCTATGTATTACTAATCTGTCTGTTGATAGAAGCAAGCTGTCATTTTTAGTTCCCATGGTTACAGGTACATGTAATATGAAATAATGACCTACACGTTCAACTTCAGAATACACATCCAGCAATATGTAAAGCCTAATAGGCTTTACATATCACTGATACAGCCTAGATGTACTAAAATAAGATATAAGTAAGCTATAGGCTGTCATATGTCATGGTACATGTATCATGGTAAAAAGTTATCTGAAATATTAGAAATTAGTAGATGTGGATGTTGGATTATGCATCAGTAGAAATATAATTACAATATGTTTAGGGGCCTACATTACAAAACAGCAGATATACCGAGTCAGACTTTACATGTAGATCTATCATGACTTTCAACATCTTTAAAAAATATTGCATTGTTCAGTTCCCTTTACTGCCTAATTTTTGTAAACAGTAATGCGTTCATTCAACAACCTTAAAATATCATCATTATTTGGATGTAAAACGGAGTATTAAATGTAGATCAATAGCTCAAATATGAATTGGGTTAGAAAAGAAAATTACACATCAGGTCGAACTGACTTAAGGTTGAAATACCTGTGGTAGCAATGATCAATGTAAACAAAATAACTTAAACTACATGACTATTCTTCCAAACTCTATTACTGGCAGGAATTGTGCCATCGCTAGCTGCATTGAAGTCTGTGCTATCCGACCAGAACCACAAACGAGTAAATTAATATTTTATTTTCTCACAAATGAACAGAATTTACAACACACTCCAGGAATACATCCTACTCGTCGTCAGACATGGAAGGTTTAATTGTGAAATTGTCAATGATCACTTTGGCGAATAAGCTTGAAAACTTCCAATAATTTATCAGTTATGTGTTAAACTAAAGAAAAAAGTCACGTTAGTTTAAAGTGTAATTTATTTCTGAAACTACAACAAGTTATTCATAATGAGAAGATACAAATGATTGGGGATTTGAAAACAAGAAAATTCTTATAATCCTTTCTCATAAATATTACATCAGAAGTTAGTGGAAGAAAAACATTTGGACGAGAAAAAAATGTATAGAGAAAAAAAATCATATGTAAATAAAAAGGAAACAATGACCACAGTTTCTAAAAGAACGCAAATTAAAATGCATATAATTGTCAAAATTGGCAAAGCTAAACTGAGGGAATTCGACAGTTTGTCCTATGTCATGTGACTATAAAAATAATTCATCAAACATTTTCGACTGTCTTCCTCACACTGTTTTTTCAAATTAAAATAGACGGTGTCCTAGTTCAGGAATAATAATGTGAGAGTATGCAAATGAAACAAGATTTAAATTAGACACATAGAAGTGTTTTAAAAGTTGAATCTCAGGTAACTATTTTCTACTGGGCAAGTGAAAGTAGTTAGGCAAATCCTATGGCACTTTGATGTTTTGTACGATATAGGCGAGGATGCTTAACTGGGTACACAGAAGAACCCAGGGAGTTTTGAGCCTGTCATAGCAATAAGGCCTTGCCTTAAAAAATTGGTTAGGACTATCTTTGTCATTCATTTAGATTACACAAAACAAGTTTATTTTTATTATTAGGCTAAATAAATATAATTGTTAACATAAGTACATGTAAGTGACATTTGGTGGTTGATATCAACCAAAGCAGGGGAACTCTGTTTTGAACCAGAAATATACAAAGGTCAAGGTCATGAATATACTAGCTTCACCCATGTTTTAGCTAAACTTAAAAAACTTTCAGTAATACAGTGGCCACCAGTTTTGAATGATAAAGAAAAAATCCACAAGTATACCAGCAAACTTCCACAAAATTAGCTTTAATAGGCTCCCGTGGGGCTTTAACCCTGCTCATCAGATTTTGTGATTTACAGTGTTGTGCTCTAACAGTTAGGCCACCCAGACTCCTTAACACATCGACCCCTGCTTTTGAATGCAAAAGTTTTGATTCTAAATTATGCACCCCTGAATTCTGACAGTGGACTTAACCATTCTTTGAAATGGCCAGGTCCAAATGTGACTTCAGGGGTTGATGAGTTGACATTGATGCCTTTTGACCATACAACCTAGCAATCTACATGTATACTTATATATACAGGGTTTTCCCTTATGAATGATTTGTGTCTCTGACACATAAAATCTTTACAGGACACAAAACCTGAATATCAGCGAGTCCCTACTTTTAATATTTAATTTTTTTTTTCAACCCGAGACTGTAAATATGTGCCTTTGTTTTCAATATATTTTTTTGAATTTCATCGTCTTGGGGACTCAGGAATTTTGTTCTTGTGGGTCCCAGGTGGGACTCACTAAATTAACATCTTAGGGAAAACGGTATATATTGGGTTATTTGCTATCATAATGACTTCTGTGTAAAGTGCATCACTTCTGGTGCTTCAAATATCAATATTCTAAATCATTCTCAAATTTCTATTTCCAAGGTTTCCTTCATAATTAATGGAAATCTAAGCCCCAAGTAATATCCGCATCATTTATTTATCCAACAGCTTGATTTAATTGCCAAGATCCAGATATTTAGAACAAAATGTAATAGAAGCAGTGTATATTATTTTGTCAAGATTCATACAGGCATTCAAGAACTTATCCAGGTGGCATTTTCCAAAGAAATTTTTATTTAAGAGTCCAATGGACCCTCTTCCAAAAGTACTACGAATGACAATAGACAGTCAGTCACACACAGAGGTCCTACAAATGACTTTGCTTTGCCACAGACTGAAATGTCATCATTTCAATGGATATTAAGAGTCACATGACTGTCGTCCATGGTTCTATGGACAGTCAGTAGCAAAAATTGATGGCAATGGCGGTTTAAATGAAACGCCATTTTGAAGAGTGGCAATTGAAGACATTTCCTAAATGAGAATATGGTCCTCGACAAAATAAAACAGTTATTAGGTTTGTTACTCACCGTCCACAGAAATATGACAGTTTGATCAAGTCCATGGAAGGCGAGGCTGTAACAAACCTAATAACTAATAATATATAGTCAGTCACACCTAGAAGTTCTACAAGTGACTATATATAGTCAGTCATACTTAGAAGTCCTACAAATGACTATATATAGTCAGTCACATAAAAGTCCAACAAATGACTATATATAGTCCTACACATAGAAGACCTACATGTACAACTGACTATATATAGTCAGTCACACCTAGAAGTTCTACAAATGACTATATATAGTCAGCCACACCAAGAAGTTCTACAAATGACTATACATGTATATAGTCAGTCACACCTAGAAGTTCTACAAATGACTATATATAGTCAGTCACATCTAGAAGTTCTATAAATGACTATATATAGTCAGTCACATCTAGAAGTTCTACAAATGACTATACACCTAGGAGTTCTACAAATACTATATACATCAGTCACATTGTAGACTATATATAGTCAGTCACATCTAGAAGTCTACATGTACAACTGACTATATATACATTGTAGTCAGTCACACCTAGAAGTCCTATAAATGACTATATATAGATATTCACATCTAGAAGTCTGACAAACGCCTATGTATAGTAGTCAGTCCAACAAATACTATTGTCAGAACACCTAGAAGTCCTACAAATGACTATATATAGTCAGTCACATCACGAAGTTCTACAAATTTATATACAAACCTAGACCTATAAATGACTATATATAGACAGTCACAGTCCTATAAATGACTATATAGTCAGTACAACTAGAAGTTCTATAAATGACAAATGTATATATAGACTCTATAGTCCTATAGACTATAGTAGACACCACATCTAAAGTCCTATAAATGACAGTATAGAAGTCCTATAAATGACTATGTATAGACAGTCACATCTAGAAGTCTTATAAATGACTATATATAGTCAGTCACACCTAGAAGTCCTATAAATGACTATATATAGACAGTCACATCTAGAAGTTCTACAAATGATTATATATGACTACAAATGACTATATATAGTCAGTCACATCTAGAAGTTCTACAAATGACTATACATGTATATAGTCAGTCACACCTAGAAGTTCTACAAATGACTATATATAGTCATTCACACCGAGAAGTTCTACAACTGACTATACATGTATATAGTCAGTCACACCTAGAAGTTCTACAAATGACTATATATAGACAGTCACATCTAGAAGTCCTATAAATGACTATACATATATATAGTCAGTCACACCTAGAAGTTCTATAAATGACTATATATAGACAGTCACATCTAGAAGTCCTACAAATGACTATATATAGTCAGTCACACCTAGAAGTTCTATTGACTATAAATCAGTCACACCTAGACTACAAATTACTATATAGTCAGTCACATCTAGAAGTTCTATAAATGACTATATATAGTCAGTCACATCTAGAAAGTCCTATGTAAACTGACTATATATAGACAGTCAGTCACACCTATCCTAGATATATAGTCCATATAAAGTCTGACAAACGCCTATGTATAGTCAGTCATACTTGGAAGTCCAACAAATGACTATATATAGTCAGTCACACCTAGAAGTTCTACAAATGACTATATATAGACAGTCACATCTCGAAGTTCTACAAATGACTATATATAGTCAGTCACACCTAGAAGTCCTATAAATGACTATATATAGACAGTCACATCTAGAAGTCCTATAAATGACTATATATAGTCAGTCACACCTAGAAGTCCTATAAATGACTATATATAGACAGTCACACCTAGAAGTCCTATAAATGACTATATATAGTCAGTCACACCTAGAAGTCCTATAAATGACTATATATATGAAGTCCTATAAATGACTATATAGACACCTAGAAGTTCACATATATATAGACAGTCACATCTAGAAGTTCTATAAATGACTATATATAGTCAGTCACACCTAGAAGTCCTATAAATGACTATATATAGACAGTCACACATCTATAAATGACTATATATAGAACAGTCACTCTAGAAGTCCTATAAATGACTATATATAGTCAGTCACACCTAGAAGTCCTATAAATGACTATATATAGTCAGTCACATCTAGAAGTTCTAGATATATAGTCAGTCACCTACAAAATGACTATATAATAGACTCATAGAAGTCCTATAAATGACTATATATAGTCAGTCACACCTAGAAGTCCTATAAATGACTACATGTATATATAGAACGCCACATCTAGAAGTCCTATAAATGACTATATATAGTCAGTCACACCTAGAAGTCCTATAAATGACTATGTATAGACAGTCACATCTAGAAGTCTTATAAATGACTATATATAGTCAGTCACACCTATAAGTCTGACTATATATAGACAACATCGACCTATGTATAGTCAGTCATACTTGGAAGTCCCACAGATGACTATATATAGTCAGTCAAATATTGGAAGTTTTAAAAGTTTTGTGTAAATCTGTCCTTGATAAACACCTACCTTTAACACTTCACTTTCTTTCTGTTTTACGTAGGTCAAGTTTGACACTCGGTATAATGTCAGACACCAAAACAGGAACAAGCAACAGGAGAGTATCAGTAGTTGTCGAATATTAGGCACTCGTCCACACAGCCTCCAACGCGACAAGGCCATAGCTACCCTACAGTTTTTTCACTATTTGTCATTTCATCTGCAAATAAAACAAAAAATATATGAACATTTTGAGTGTAGCGGGGATTGTGTATATCGGAATAATAGAATCTAGCTCCACTTTGAGTTCCACATAGAAAAATATCAGTCAAGGGATGGAGTGATCAATAAGTAGGTCAAGTTTGACACTCAGTATAACGTCAGACACCAAAACAAGAAAATATCAGTCGAGGGTGGGATTGATCAATAAGTACATGTAAGTCAAGTTTGACACTCAGTATAATGTCAGACACCAAAACAGGAACAAGCAACAGGAGTCGGCTGAGGTTGGGATATTGATTCATCACACCAGTGACTGGAACTCAAAAATGTGGTGCTTGATTATTCTTCTCGCACGTGGGAAGCTTGAAATCCCGTTTGTTAACATACTTGAATAAATCTGTTTTGCAACCACGTCACTCACCCTTTTTTCATCCACCGTCCGCAAATAAATATAAACCCGCATTACATACGTATCTTTTTATTTCTTTTCGAACAAATTCGGTAAGATTTATGTGTAAATGATAACGAATTTTAACAATGTAAACTATCAACACCAAAATCTCTTTGATCCCCAATGATTACAAACACTGCAGACGATGTGTGTAGGGATACAAAGTGTTCTGGATCAGCAGTTACAGATAGAATTATGCAGTACTGATAAAAAAACGAGATCCGTCTATCTCAGCTGCCAGAACATATAGCTGAGTGTGTAGAGAAGCTGCATGAATTGCAGGAGACTTAGGTTCAAATCCCAGTCTGCCTGTGCACTTTTTCCTCGCCTGTTACACACAGACATATCAATAGCATGTATGAATACAAACATGACAACACACAAGATTGGCAGGAAAATTATATCAAAATAGTAATGTCATTCATGATGGAAGATACGTAATGTCCAAATAATTCTGCGTTAATTTTAAACTCACAGCAGAATATCAGTTAGAATCATTGATTATTTATTTTTCTACCATACATGTAAATTGTGTTGTTGTACATGTACCACTCTCAAGTGGTTGTATAAATGAAGCTGCAGTTAGTTAAACATATACAAATAACTAACAGGGCTTAATACATTTTAACACTCATTGGCTGAGATACATTTAAAAAAGACAATGGCTAATTTTTGCAGGTTGGCAATATTATAAAAGTAAGTGAAGGAAAAGGGGGTCTGTTATTGAAGTCTCTAACAATGTCGTGTTTCCTACTTTTGACATATTGATGTAATCGGGAGATACTGTGACCGTAGCGAGATACAAGTTTGATTCGATAATGATAGTCCAAGCCTGGTGGTGTCTAGATATGATGTAGGAAAATGTTCATACTATATAAGTTTTCAGTTCTGGTAGAAACAGATTCAACAACTTGTCTTAGTTTATTAATATGTTTATCTAACTCTCATTAGTTAATTTTGAAAAATTTGAAAAGAAACTCAGTAAATACCATGTCTTTTCAAATTTTGAAATTAACTAACTTGAGTTTGATAAACATGATAATAAACTTACAGGCATTGTAGAATCTCTATTTCTTAATACGTGTGTAAGTATTCCAGAAGGTCAATCCTCAAATATTTTTGGGGCTAGAAATTTGGAGCTCAAACACATGTATGTAAAATGTATTGTTTATAGAAGACAATTTAGACTGGAGTAATTATATTGTAAATGAAATGTACTATATAATTCAGTATGGAATATGGAAAATCAATACATCTGATCAATGGAAGAATTTTTTTTAAAGGAAAATTATGTTTCTGCTAATAGATTATTGGCATTTCATAAATGAATGGATAAGTATGTTGTAACAATGGATATTGTTTAAATTCAAATCAATTTTTTGTTATTTTCTTTTTTACAAATGGGCTATATCTCTAGCCTACAGTGTACATATAGTCTGCCATATGCAATTACTGGAGGGGAAGAGGGGAGGAGAAGGAGAAGGAGAGAGAGAGAGAGAGAGAGAGAGAGAGAGAGAGAGAGAGAGAGAGAGAGAGAGAGAGAGAGAGAGAGAGAGAGAGAGAGAGAGAGAGAGAGAGAGAGAGAGAGAGAGAGAGAGAGAGAGAGAGAGAGAGAGAGAGAGAAAGAGAGAGAGAGAGAGAGAGAGAGAGAGAGAGAGACAGAGAGAGAGAGAGAGAGAGAGAGACAGAGAGAGACAGAGAGAGAGACAGACAGACAGAGAGAGAGAGAGAGAGAGAGAGAGAGAGAGAGAGAGAGAGAGAGAGAGAGAGAGAGAGAGAGATATTTTTTGAAGATATTACATGCATGTACATAACATGTATACAAGTACCATACATTGAGCCAGTACAACCCAATACACTGTTTTTCCAATGTACTAGTAGTAGATTAAGTATCTGACACATACTGAACACACACACACACACACACATACATATTTAATACATACATATATATTCTTCCCTGACTTGCAAACATTACATACATTTTAAGTATATACATCATATTCTCTTGTATTTAACATAAATTTTAGATGTTTTTTGTACCATTTACAATTATTCTACCACAACCACAAATAACTAATACTAAATGTACCTACCTGTTCAGAAATTCATGTAGACCAAAACAATACATGAATGTATCAATAACTATATCTTGTTACACAAAAGCATTACAGGTAAATGTCATTAATATTCACATATACATCCATTCAGTACACCTCTGTATTTTCCAAAGAGCAATAGGACATTGATTCAACATTACAGGAAAACATTTTTTTTGTACAAATATTTCAGCCTCTAGCCTGACATTTACAATAAGTGAAATAAAAGCTGACTTTCTCATATTTCTGATCAAATGATTTGTGTTTTCTGACTAGAAAAATCAGTTATGATATATGCAACTCAGGAGCTAAGGGAAAAGGGGGGTAATTCAGGCATATGGAAAGGGCTAATAGTAGTCATATAGTTATACCATACATTGTATGTTCAATCATCTCTTTTTGATTGATACATTCGCTTTAATGGTGCATCTTGTAAATATCAAATTTAGGTACTACATATAAGAGGTTTTCTACGTTTATTGAACTTAAAGCTATAGTGTACATCTACAAATGTACATATACCTGAACATAAAGTGCAGGACCCGGTTACACAACACATTGTTAAATTTAATCTATAGTTAGCCTATTGGTTTAACGTTAGTTAACGTCACGTTAAACTTAACAACCTATTGTGCAACTGGGTCCAGACCTAGTGTCTAATGGATTTTTCTGTACATTGTATGTTATCAAACTAAAGCTCTAGTCCAAATCCAGAACTAGTGGACCTTTTTGTACATTGTATGTTATCAAACTAAAGCTCTAGTCCAAATCCAGAACTAGTGGACCTTTTTGTACATTGTATGTTATCAAACTAAAGCTCTAGTCCAAATCCAGAACTAGTGGACCTTTTTGTACATTGTATGTTATCAAACTAAAGCTCTAGTCCAAATCCAGAACTAGTGGACCCTTTTGTACATTGACATGGATGTTATCAAACTAAAGCTCTAGTCCAAATCCAGAACTAGTGGACCTTTTTGTACATTGTATGTTATCAAACTAAAGCTTTAGTCCAAATCCAGAACTAGTGGACCTTTTTGTACATTGTACATGGATGTTATCAAACTAAAGCTCTAGTCCAAATCCAGAACTAGTGGACCTTTTTGTACATTGTACATGGATGTTATCAAACTAAAGCTCTAGTCCAAATCCAGAACTAGTGGACCTTTTTGTACATTGTATGTTATCAAACTAAAGCTTTAGTCCAAATCCAGAACTAATGGACCTTTTTGTACATTGTACATGGATGTTATCAAACTAAAGCTCTAGTCCAAATCCAGAACTAGTGGATCTTTTTGTACATTGTACATGGATGTTATTAAACTAAAGCTCTAGTCCAAGTAAAAAACTAGTGGACTTTTTTGTACATTGTACATGGATGTTATCATACTAAACTCTAGTCCAAATTCAGAACTTATGGACCTTTTTGTACATTGTACATGGATGTTATCAAACTAAAGTTCTTGTCCAAATCCAGAACTAGTGGACCTTTTCGTACATTATATGTTATCAAACTAAAGCTCTAGTCCAAGTGCAGAAATAGTGGACCTTTTTGTACATTGTACATGGATGTTATCAAACTAAAGATCTAGACCAAGTTCAGAACTAGTGGACATTAGGAACACCTTTACGATCATCCTGTTACATTAGGAACACCTTCACTATCATTCTGTTACATTAGGAACACCTTTAGGTCATCCTGTTACATTAGGAACACCTTCACTATCATTCTGTTACATTAGGAACACCTTTATGATCACCTTGTTACATTAGGAACACCTTTATGATCACCTTGTTACATTAGGAACACCTTCACCATCATTCTGTTATATTAGGAACACCATCACTATCATCCTGTTACATTAGGAACACCTTTACTATCATCCTGTTACATTAGGAACACCTTCACTATCATCCTGTTACATTAGGAACACCTTTACTATCATCCTGTTACATTAGGAACACCTTTACTATCATCCTGTTACATTAGGAACACCTTTACTATCATCCTGTTACATTAGGAACACCTTTACTATCATCCTGTTACATTAGGAACACCTTTACTATCATCCTGTTACATTAGGAACACCTTTACTATCATCCTGTTACATTAGGAACACCTTTACTATCATCCTGTTACATTAGGAACACCTTCACTATTATTCTGTTACATTAGGAACACCATCAGTATCATCCTGTTACATTAGGAACACCTTTACTATCATCCTGTTACATTAGGAACATCTTCACTATCATTCTGTTACATTAGGAACACATTTATGATCACCTTGTTACATTAGGAACACCTTCACTATTATTCTGTTACATTAGGAACACATTTATGATCACCTTGTTACATTAGGAACATCTTCACTATCATTCTGTTACATTAGGAACACATTTATGATCACCTTGTTACATTAGGAACACCTTCACTATCATTCTGTTATATTAGGAACACCTTCACTATCATTCTGTTACATTAGGAACACATTTATGATCACCTTGTTACATTAGGAACATCTTCACTATCATTCTGTTACATTAGGAACACATTTATGATCACCTTGTTACATTAGGAACATCTTCACTATCATTCTGTTACATTAGGAACACATTTATGATCACCTTGTTACATTAGGAACACCTTCACTATCATTCTGTTATATTAGGAACACCTTCACTATCATTCTGTTACATTAGGAAACACATTTATGATCACCTTGTTACATTAGGAACATCTTCACTATCATTCTGTTACCATTAGGAACACATTTATGATCACCCTTGTCACATTAGGAACATCTTCACTATCATTCTGTTTACATTAGAACACCTTCACTATCATTCTGTTATATTAGGAACACCTTCACTATCATTCTGTTACATTAGGAACACATTTATGATCACCTTGTTACATTAGGAACATCTTCACTATCATTCTGTTACATTAGGAACACCTTCACTATCATTCTGTTATATTAGGAACACCTTCACTATCATTCTGTTACATTAGGAACACATTTATGATCACCTTGTTACATTAGGAACATCTTCACTATCATTCTGTTATATTAGGAACACCATCACTATCATCCTGTTACAATAGGAACACCTTTACTATCATTCTGTTACATTAGGAACACCTTCACTATCATTCTGTTACATTAAGAACACATTTATGATCACCTTGTTACATTAGGAACACCTTCACTATCATCCTGTTACATTAGGAACACCTTTACTATCATCCTGTTACATTAGGAACACCATCACTATCATCCTGTTACATTAGGAACACCATCACTATCATCCTGTTACATTAGGAACACCTTTACTATCATCCTGTTACATTAGGAACACCATCACTATCATTCTGTTACATTAGGAACACCTTTACTATCATCCTGTTACATTAGGAACACCTTTACTATCATCCTGTTACATTAGGAACACCATCACTATCATTCTGTTACATTAGGAACACCTTCACTATCATTCTGTTACATTAGGAACACCTTCACTATCATCCTGGTACATTAGGAACACCTTTACTATCACCCTGGTACATTAGGAACACCTTTACTATCACCCTGGTACATTAGGAACACCTTTACTATCACCCTGGTACATTAGGAACACCTTTACTATCACCCTGGTACATTAGGAACACCTTTTACTATCATCCTGTTACATTAGGAACACCTTTACTATCATCCTGTTACATTAGGAACACCTTTACTATCATCCTGTTACATTAGGAACACCTTCACTATCATCCTGTTACATTAGGAACACCTTTACTATCATCCTGTTACATTAGGAACACCTTTACTATCATCCTGTTACATTAGGAACACCTTTACTATCATCCTGTTACATTAGGAACACCTTTACTATCATCCTGTTACATTAGGAACACCTTTACTATCATCCTGTTACATTAGGAACACCTTCACTATCATCCTGTTACATTAGGAACACCTTCACTATCATTCTGTTACATTAGGAACACATTTATGATCACCTTGTTACATTAGGAACACCTTCACTATCATCCTGGTACATTAGCAACATACATGTACTTATGATCACCCTGTTACATAAGGAACATGTACCAATACTAAATATGGGTGGATATGGCTACATCTGCATGCTAACATACATACATACATAGGTCTAACAAGGTAAATTTGCACATGTTTACAAACACAATGAGTTTAAATCAAATCATAACAGGGGTGACAAGCTACTTTTTGTCACAAAAGTTTTAGAAATTCAGTAATGTATGGAGTACATGCAAGGTAAAATGTTTAATCTGTATAAATAATTTTTGGAAAGTAGACCGTATCGTTTTGGATTTTGACTCTGCCCAGATGTTCCATTTTACCTTGGTACACCTATATATATGTAAGTACAAATGTAATATCCCATAATCACATAGGTAGGGCCAGTGATTTTCCGTTTCAGATTTGCTTCAATTCTGTTTTCAGTTTTGGTAAATTCGTTTTTTGTTTTTTTTCATAAAAAAAAGGACTAAAACTACACTTTAGATGAAAGATATTTAACAATACAGATTCATAATCATACTTTCAATATTCTGCAACACCAATTTAATGTTAGATTTAAATAGGGAATTAAAATATACATAAACATGTATATGCAACATGTATGTTTTTATGATTTTAAAGTATTTGATAAATAATTTGTAAGTGTGTAGGCCTATACATATACATGTAGGTAACAAGTTTTGTTGGAAATTGTACAGGTAATTTCTAATTACATGTACTTATTTTTTGCTTGAATTTATCACCTAACTTCAAACAAGTCTATGATGTTTTATTTGGTGTTTTTACTTTAAATAAACTTATAAAGTAGATCTACATGTACTTGTATTTCATCTTTAGTCTTTTAATTTATTGTATCAACACTAGTGTAGTCTATACTATGCTGACAGACTTTGCAAAATTGAACGTCACCATCCTCATAAAGATTCCATGGAAACTATCAACCTGTGCTGATGTAATTATTTTTTAAATTGGAGGAAGTCTCCTCATTTTACACACAAGTGTCTTCAGCCATCGTAGGTCGCTGTCAAAAACGTCAAGGTGTGAAGACGTGTTTGTGTTGGTAACAAAAATCGACTGTCAATTGAGTAGCCTGGGTTCCTGGCCCAATCTTAATTCGTTGATAGGGCCAGGCATAAAACAATCCATGTGACCAAGTTATCAGCACAAAATGGGATTGAAAATTATCGCGTGACCAAGATACCGGATATAGAAATGCGCATGCCCATATTCTTGTATCACAACAACTGAGTATGGGGGCACCATGTTTGTTATGATTTGATGCTATCCCACAATTCATTGCGGCAGGAAGGGTAATCTTGTCCAATCAGATAATAGAAGTGATTGTATTCCACCTGACTATACTTGAAAGCGTAAGCATCAGTGAGTCAGGATCCCAGGCTATCAATCGAGCGGTATGTCGTAAAAAGTTAGGATGGATTGTACACTGTGAAAATTTACTATGAATTATAAAAATTGGTATATATATTCAGAAACTGAAATAAACATAATGAAAACCTAATTCAAGATATCAAATTAAAGCTATTTTGTTTTAGAAGTCACCACATCGGCAGAAGTCAGTCAGTACTGATGTTATGACAATGGAAATGATTGCCCTTATGTTTTGATGTGTTTGTGGTTGTTTAACGTCCCACTCAAGAATCTTTCACTCATGTGGAGACATCACCATATGCCGGGGAAGGGCTTCAAATATTGGCCTATGCTCTGCACTTACGGCCATTGAGCAGTGAGGGTTCGTTAATGTGCCGACACCTACTATGACACGGGACCACAGTGAGAATTGATCATGTTACTATGTTTTACAGCAACGTAGCAATTTCTACTTTGAGTTGGTTTGAAAAAAGAATACTATAAGAGTAGGCCTTGTTTATTTGCCATAAGGCCTAGCCTAAAGCTTTATTGGATAGTACCATAAAATAAATATAATGTGTCTATGCTTACAGATCAGGCAAGAGCTAATGTCAAATATGTTTAATTAATACAGAATTTCAATGAATTAAGTCCCATATTTCCTAACTGCAAAAGTTGAAATCAAAAAGGCCCTAGCCATCATTGAAACAAACATTGTGTAAAAATTTTGTGAGGATTCATTGAAGCAAAATTAGATTATTATCAGGATATCAGATATGTCCAATTTTAAAGGGAAGTGCTAGACATGACTGTTTAAACAGACTAGGTGAAGGAGATGACTTACTGCCAACCATATCTAGTTTTTTAATGAATTAAGTTCAATAACTCACTAAACGCAAATCTCACATATTGCCCAACATCGTTACATGTCTTGATCTAATTACAAAGACTTTCCATGCAACCCTTTATGGTAGAGTGGAAAATCCTTGAATTAATAATGAATTTTAAAGAATAAAGTTCCATAACTCTCTAAATGTAAAAGTCAAAATCATTAACACTGAATGGTGTCAAGTCTTCATGAAACCAAACAATGTGTAAAACCTTCATATATGCAAATTTGGGTTGGTTGTTTGGCTGTATGGTTGTTTAACATTCCACTCAAGAATCTTTCACTCATATGAAGACAATACCATTTCCGGTGAAGGACTTCAAAGTCTGGCCGGTGCTCAGCACTAACGGCCTTTGAGCAGTGAGGGTTCTTTAACATGCCAACACCTTCTGTGACCTGGGACCTCGGTTTTTACCCTCTCATTCAAAGGACAGGAATCTGACCTACTGCCAGCTGGACTCAAAATCATGACCTCATAATCAAGAGTCGAGCATGCTACCAACTGTTGCAGGCCAGCTCTGCAAGGGTTATGGTGAGATGTGTATGGACAGACAGACAGACACACCTATCATGACATGTGACCCAAGTTCTAACTTTCCTAACTTTAACTTGATCAGGGAAGAGCTGATACCTCTTTCAAGAGTGTTAAGTATAGATGGGTTTCTGTTAGCTGTATTTTGTTAGAGTTATTTCCCTTTGGCAGCCATATTGTGTGGCAATATATATAAACTTTCCTTAATAACTTATTCTTGTGTAGAAATAGTTAGAAAAAATTCCTTTTGGACAAGTATATATTTCAGGTACATGTATTCATTAATATAAACAACCAATATTTGTGCAATTATGATGTCTCTTTACTAATACTACTTAATCCAATTCAGTTCCGTAACGTGATGACCAACAATGGGGATGTCAAGGGGGAATAACTCTCATACAATATTGCTACATGTAGCACAAACCCATCTATAAACAAGAAATGTTAATCAAACCTGGGACCTTACATTTGTGAGTCAGATGCTCTACCTCCAGAACAACACCAGCAGTTAGATATTTAGTATCCTATCTACTGAGCAACACCAACAGTTAGATATTTAGTATCCTGTCTACTGAGCAACACCAACAGTTAGATATTTAGTATCCTGTCTACTGAGCAACACCAGCAGTTAGATATTTAGTATCCTGTCTACTGAGCAACACCAGCAGTTAGATAGTTAGTATCCTGTTAGTAGCAGCTAGATATTTAGTACTGACTGAGCAACACCAGCAGTTAGATATTTAGTATCTTGTCTACTGAGCAACACCCAGCGGTTAGATATTTAGTATCCTGTTAGATATATTTAGTATCCTGTCTACTGAGCAACACCAGCAGTTAGATATTTAGTATCCTGTCTACTGAGCAACAGCAGCAGTTAGATATTTAGTATCCTGTCTACTGAGCAACAGCAGCAGTTAGATATTTAGTATCCTGTCTACTGAGCAACAGCAGCAGTTAGATATTTAGTATCCTGTCTACTGAGCAACAGCAGCAGTTAGATAGTCTATATTTATTTAGTATCCTGTCTACTGAGCAACACCAGCAGTTAGATATTTAGTATCCTGTCTACTGAGCAACACCAGCACTTAAGATATTTAGTATCCTGTCTACTGATATTAAGATAGTATCCTGTCTACTGAGCAACACCAGCAGTTAGATATTTAGTATCCTGTCTACTGAGCAACACCAGCACTTAAGATATTTAGTATCCTGTCTACTGAGCAACACCAGCAGTTAAGATATTTAGTATCCTGTCTACTGAGCAACACCAGCAGTTAGATATTTAGTATCCTGTCTACTGAGCAACACCCAGCATTTAGTAGTCTACTGAGCAACACCAGCGGTTAGATATTTAGTATCCTGTCTACTGAGCAACACCAGCGGTTAGATATTTAGTATCCTGTCTACTGAGCAACACCAGCAGTTAGATATTTAGTCTCCTGTCTACTGAGCAACATCAGCAGTTAGATATTTAGTATCCTGTCTACTGAGCAACACCAGCAGTTAGATATTTAGTCTCCTGTCTACTGAGCAACACCAGCAGTTAGATATTTAGTCTCCTGTCTACTGAGCAACACACGGTTAGATATTTAGTATCCTGTCTAGTATCCTGATATTTACTACTGAGCAACACCAGCGGTTAGATATTTAGTATCCTGTCTACTGAGCAACACCAGCAGTTAGATATTTAGTATCCTGTCTACTGAGCAACACCAGCAGTTAGATATTTAGTATCCTGTCTACTGAGTAACACCAGCAGTTAGATATTTAGTATCCTGTCTACTGAGCAACACCAGCGGTTAGATATTTAGTATATGAGCAACACCATTATTTAGTCTGTCTACTGAGTAACACTACTGAGATATTTAACTATCTACTGAGTAACACAAGCAGTTAGATATTTAGTATCCTGAGTAACACCAGCTAGATATTGAGCAACTATCTACAGTAACACCAGCAGTTAGATATTTAGTATCCTATCTACTGAGTAACACCAGCAGTTAGATATTTAGTACTGAGCAACACCAGTGGTTAGATATTTAGTATCCTGTCTACTGATCACTTAAGATATTCTCCTGTCTACTGAGCAACACCAGCAGTTAGATATTTAGTCTCCTGTCTACTGAGCAACACCAGCGGTTAGATATTTAGTCTCCTGTCTACTGAGCAACACCAGCGGTTAGATATTTAGTCTCCTGTCTACTGAGCAACACCAGCAGTTAGATATTTAGTATCCTGTCTACTGAGCAACACCAGCAGTTAGATATTTAGTATATTTACTGTAACACCTCCAAGTTAGATATTTGTCTACTGAGCAAGCAGTTTGATATTTAGTGTCCTGTCTACTGAGCAGTTAGATATTTAGTATCTATCTACTGTCAGTTAGATATTTAGTACTGAGCAACACCAGCAGTTAGATATTTAGTATCCTGTCTACTGAGCAACACCAGCAGTTAGATATTTAGTATCCTGTCTACTGAGCAACACCAGCAGTTAGATATTTAGTCTCCTGTCTACTGAGAATCATAAATGTATTTCCATGAGCAACACCAGGGATATTTAGTCTCCTGTCTACTGCAACACGTCTATTGTAGTCTCCTGTGCTGAGGGTTCCAACAAGGGCAAGGTGTCGTTACACATTGTACACATCAGCATTAACTAGGTTTCATTGTACACATAGCATATATGGCTGACACAGCAATATCTGAATGTTATAAAATGGTCTTCTACATTGTAGGCCATCCATTAAAAATTGTTGGTTTGCTGTGATGCCACCTACTTACTCAAAACCTTGCAACTCAATTTTTTGAATTATTGCAATTGCAGGAAAGTTTTTTTTTTTCATCAGTCTTCCGATATTTTCCCATTGCTTATATTTTACATGTACATGTATATGGTTTACAGTTTCTCAAATAAAAAAGAAATCCTACCAATCAACTCAAAGTAAAAAATATTATTTGCGTTACAGAACATCAACAATTTTTTAAGCTTGGCCCTGTCAAATGAAAAGGATGTACATGTATGTACATTGCAGTGCTCATGTAACATATCACATGACAGAAGGTAAAGAAATGAATATACTTACAATGTATAAACCATAGAATGATGAACAGCTGTAGCAAATACAAGGAATTATATTACCGTTTAATTTACTGTGTCAACATTGTGCAACATGTTGCCTTTTGTTTCAAAGATGTTGAATGTCCCACCAAAATTTCTGTCCATTCACTAATCACCAACTAAAAGGTGTGCTGTGTAGTGCAAATTTTTTAAACTGTGCAACAGACTTAATGCAGCTAAGGTTAACATGACATCTCTACTGCCATAAGAAACTTTCATTTTAAACCTCATCTAAAAGACTTTGATACCATGATAACTGTATAATACCCAGACAAAGGGCCTTCATTTTACACCTCATCTGAAAGACTCAATACCACAATTACTGTATACCAGTTATAAGACAAGGGGCCGGGGCTTCATTTGAAAGACTTGATACTATAATTATTGTATACATGTATTAAAACAAGAGGCCTTCATTTTAAACCACATCTGACTCAATATCATGATTATTGCATCCGCCCTAAAACTAAAACTCACAGCAGAAATTTTTAAATGTCATGTCTATGTAGCGGGGTCATGTTATGTATATGAATAACGAATCCATTATTAGGTCCAATAGTTTAATTTCGTGTATCCTCCCACGCACAGAATCATGATCTTTGCAGATCAAATATATAGTTTTTAACCCTAAAATATAATAAATAAAACAAAGTAAGACAATGGTAATAGAATTGATGTAATGCAAAAAGATCAAGTGTTAAGTGAAATTTTAGATCAGTACTAGATGTCACCACCAGTATATGAAATGTAATCTGTCAAGATGTATGAGGAAAGACATGTCTTTGGAAGATGTCGGTACTAAAGCTCTATAGTAAAATCCAAATAACCCGACGGGGCAGAGTCTTGTGAACCCTTCCTTGACCTGGATGAGTTTAAATTTTAGGTAATAAAGCATAACATTAAAATTACAATGACTACAGAAATCGTTCCTACTACTCACAATACATAAGACATTTAATCCAGTCAGGGACAAAACGTTTTTCTTGTGCAGCTTGTAATAACCGAAAAGTGAGTAGAATCATCCATATGATAATCAAAAGGTTACTCCGCCCCTCCATCTTATGTGAATCAGACAATACTATTACTAACTTATGATTACATGTATACATGAATATACTGTAAGGCAAAACACACCCAAAACTGGTGCTGCTACTGGACATGTTTGTATCTAAATAACATGTAATTGTAAATAACCATGAAAATTATTGCTCATTTGAAGAAAACTTCAAAATATGAAAAAATTGTTTGAGAACATACTCAACATATCTATTCATCGTTTACAGGAAAATCACAAGAATGACCCCAAAAATGTTTAATGTGAATGATGAAAAATAATAAGGTTTCCTATATTAGTCAAAACCAGATGTTTTACAAATGACTATCTATTCTCCCATTGTCCACAGATTTTTCCTTTATTTTAAGGAGGAATGATTTCCATGTCATCCCCTAGGGTATTGATACGCTACACCTGCTATGAAGTCACAATATAATTTATGATGTAGGACTGTCTGCGGCATCTAGAATGTAGTGCATAATGTCAGATTTTATTTGCGTAGATCTATATATACATGTATTTAAAACATGGGAGAAAAATAATCAACCCCTACTTTGAGGGTATGACAAAGGAACCTCAATCCTTAGGATAAGATTCTTGAATGATAAACACTCCGCAAGCCTTGGGTTTGTCATTCAAGAATCTTACCCTCAGAAATAAATTCCTTTATCATACCCTCAAGGAAGGGATAGATTCTATTAGTCAAAATAATCAACATACATGTGCATGTTTATTATTTAGCTTTATTATTGAGCAAATTTGGTGACTTTGGGCCCCTGTAACTTTTAAAAGTGTTAAGTCATAGATAACCAACCAGGAAGTGAAGAATCCATTTACTGATGTTGGAATGAAAATTACATAATTTGACATTTCCTGGTTTTACCTCTATGGTGTTCTGTTAGACATAACAGAGTAATATTGTTTCAAAACATTACGCTGGTGGGGGCCATAAAAAGCTGATACCATCATATACTGCACAACAGAACACTTTCAGTAATTAAAGATTGATAAAGGGCAAAGTGTCTGTATGTGTGTGTGTGTGTGTGTTTAGTTGCTGATAAGAGTTACAAACTTGTCTGATTTTGATATCTGGCTAGAAAATGAAAAAAATAAACGTCATTCAGCTTAAGTACATGTACCTACATGTAACACCTGAACAGACAAATCTAGTATGAGTGATTGTAATAACATCTGTTTTCTTCTAAAACAATCTTCCAATAAGGGCAATCTATAAGTTAAACTCATTTACAAATAACCATGACTACATGTCTCTTAAGAGATGAATGAGTTACACTGAACATACATGTAGGCTCAAGGGGTTAAATGGATCTGTTCGGGTCTGATATAAGGCCCTATTCCAAATGGCAAAATTTGACACTTTCCCATATTTCAGGCTAGAGAAACCTCTGTGAGACAAAGGTTATCTTATTTAAATGATGCAAAAGATAAACAGGAAAATGAAAACAAATGTACAATGTACATGTAGTTGATTGTTTTTAGCAAAGAAGAAATAAAGTCAGCTTTATTGTAAATTTGAATAGATTAAACACTGAAATACCAGAGAAATTATCTTTATGACTTGAGATACATGTATATTTCTAATGGTGTCATATTTTCCCCTATTCATGAGAAAAAAACCATAAAACTCGCAACTGAAGTGTTTTTTTTTTTTTTTTTTTAATTGTTGTTTAACGTCCCACTCAAGAATATTTCACTCATATGGAGACGTCACCAAATGCCGGTGAATGGCTTCAAATTTTGGCCTAATTGCTCGGCACTTATGGCCATTGAGCAGTGAGGGTTCTTTAACGTGCCGACACCTACTGTGACACGGGACCTCCAGCTTTTACTGTCTCATCCGAAAGACAGGAAACCAACCTGTCGCCGGCGGGACTCGAAGTTTCTGAAGGGCAGTAAAAACCCAAGTGCTCAGTCTACAACTTATATTACATGTACATGTATATATGTAGTAGGTGAGGAAGAATGAGTGACCAGACTGGAAATCGAACCCAGGACCTTCAAAACACTACCAGGGCACTCTTACCAACTGAACTATCTTAGCTGATATCCTCTGTGCTGCTCCACTACACTCATATATATACATATACATATATATATTTATTTTTATATATATATATATATATTTACATTTAGACAAGTATGAGTACAAGCAATGTAGTTTTACCATAATTACATACATGTATGTATTCCAGAAGGCAATGTCAATTCCAGGAAAGTGGTTTTCTGGCTTTGTAAAAGAATTAACATTTACATATCTACTTTATAATGAAATTCATTGGGTATTACTTACATTTACATAATGTACAGGAACATGTATATGTCGATCATACTTCTTTAGCAAGTTATAATTTACCACTATGATATCCATTTACAAAAAAAGATATCAGCGCTATGGCCATTCCATTGATTTGTAGTCCTTTCGGATTTCTTTCTCAGAATTTGGACTGAATGATTGAAATATTTTTTTAAATATTATTATTTAAAATTTCATTTAAATGTGACTAAATATACATATAAAGGTGAACTGAACAAAATTATTTCCTGTCATTTTCTTAATTCTGATTTCTGATTCTACTACTGCAATATGTCAATATTATCTTTTGATTTTCTAAAAACTACAGGTAGGTGTGGTACAGGTATTCCAAATGAACAATTCATAAAATTGGTATGGCCTTATGTACATGCATAAGGTGTACACATGAGCAAGGCTAAACTGAGGTTTTCCTGCTGTTTGAACTAGATCTAACAGTACAGCTACAGAAATATTTACATAGTTCTACAAATGTTGAGATTACAAACTGATTCATAAAAAAGGTGAAATATATATGACAAAGAAACAAACTCATTGTTTACTCACAGAGGTCAGGAGGTCAAGAGGTCAATTATAAGACACATACATGTAGATAGATTTTATCAACAGGCTGACAATATTTATCTGAATATAAATTGATTAGCTCATTTCATTCTACTTGTATTACAAAGTTTTACTCTGTGTACAAGGTGATTAGGACCACAACTTTTGACCTCTCTCTCGTACCATTTCGGTAAGAAGTGATGGATCTAATCCTTTTCTTTTAAGTTATGATATACCTATAAATACTCAATTAAGGTATCCATTATATAAAAAAGTATGTTGAATTTGGACACAGTAAAATTTGCTATAGCAACCACCAGTGTATAAAGACCACCTGGTCATAAAGACCATTCTTTGCTGTCCACAATAATACCGTTTGTGAACAAATCAACCTCTATATAAAGACCACCTCCCTATAAAGACTGGTTTTGTTGTGTCCGTAAGAGGGACTTTATATACAAGTTTCACTGTATATCCTTCACGATCTCACTTGATTCCCGAAATAGTAATTTAAATTTAATTAAAATATCGTAAAATTGAGTTTTCTTTCGATATATTTGATATCAATAAAATATTTGTGAATGACAATTACATTTATACCGGAACATGTTATTTCTAAGAATCAGAAAACTGTTACAAAAATATGTTTTTGTGTTTTTAATTTTTTATGTCTCCGAGATTAACTCGGAGGTTAATGTTTTGACAAGTAATCCAAAATAACAAATTTGATGTACAAGAGTTATTTCCCCCTTTGATATCTGGTGCCTGAAAACCTGTGCTTGGACCATACCATGTATATACATGTATCATAGAATATAATAATTATATACATGTACTACTTTACCAGGCATCAAATTTTCTCCTCTTACATAATCCCTGAAAAAAATAGACTCTTCTGTAAATCAATGACTTAGACCAGGCCAAAGTGTCTTTAGGGGTGAATGGATTAAAATCAGTTTTCTACTACACCTGAAATGAATTCCAAAATTCAGTATCTGAACTGGTATTTTTCTTTATACACTGTACATATATGTGCATATATTGTTTCCTTGACCTTGAGTGTATCACCTTACTCAAAAATAGATTAATAGACCCTGTCAATCACCATCTTCTTTATGTCTTGTTTTGGGATAAGTATGGGGGCAGTCAAAGGTCAACAATTTAATCATCAAGTACCTTACTACATGTACCTTACTATCTGTTCAAGAGTAGCTTTAGTTTCGGGAAGTTTACTCATGGAAGGTTGGTGGTCTCTTCCCAGGTACATTTTATCCAATAATAAATACTGGCTGTCACCGTATCACTTAAAAATCATGAAGTGTCGTGTAAAAGACTTTACAAGTTTCAACAGAGATTCTCTGTTTACCCTTCTATGCTGATTTCTGACGGTAAAATAATAAGGATACTTGTAATACATAATATACTGGTACCAGACATGTGACCCAATATTCCAATCGTAGTTTTATATTCATATATTCATTATTCATCATTCTTTCACAAGTTTTCCAACATCCGTTTATGTGGGATTATCTACAAATGTTACCAAAGCATTCTGGTAAAATCTGTTGTGGTTATGTATAAATCATTACATGTATAATGTATTTTCACCAGTGATGAATTTTTCCATTTTTTAATTCTATGCAAAATTTTTTGTTTTGGGTTAATTTTTGTAGAAATAAAGGATAATACACAATTCAAATATCTACATGTACATCGACTAGAATACATGTAGCAACTGTACATGTGTACACAATGTACATTTACAACTACATGTACATGTATGAGTTTAATTGTCAATTATCTCCTATCATGTTATCAAATACACGTAAGATTATGATCCCAGCAAAATAAAGTGTCACATGTTTACAAACACAATGAGTCTACATGTACATGTATGTGAAATAATCCAAAACGGGGGTGACGGGCCAAATTTTGGTACAAGAACATTAAAGCTACAGTACTGCATGTACATGTACACAAAAAAATTGTACAGTGAAACTTGTACATAAAGACTCCCTTAGGAACACAAAAAAACCGGTCTTTATAGGGAGGTGGATGCTAAAGTAGGTTTTACATGTACTCAGAGCATACAATGTAGTTAATTGTTTTACCTGTACACCCCTATACAGTAATACCTGCCTTAGAGACCACCTGTGTATAAAGACCACCTGGTCACAAAGACCGTTTTTTGCTTTCCCCAATGGTACGATTTGCGTACAAATCAACCTCTATATAAAAACCATCTCCCTATAAAGATGTTTTCTTGTGTCCCTAAAGAGGTCATTATATACAAGTTTCTCTGTATGTAGTTTTGAAAATACAATATAGATAGGATAGTATTGGTTTTAAAGACCCCAGATGTGTTTCTACTTTATCTGTTCAAGAGGCATAGCAGACTTCCATGGTCACCTGAGTATAATGTACCATTATGGCACTTTACAATACAAGCACTGGTCATTGGTTCAAGTGAAAAAAGTTGCAAAAATTGGGATCTTTGACCTTTGCCCCAATTACCCTGAAATTTTGTGACAATGATCCATAGATAAATCATGTTAACAAATTATACAAATGTCTCTATACAATGTATATACAAAAACTCAACCAGTAACATATTTGTATGGGTAACAAGAAGCCCAATGGGTCTTATTATACACCTGAGTAAAACATGATTACAGTGAGAACACGATCATCAGTTCTTGATCTTTTTTTTTAAGTTGTACACATTTATGGCCCCTTTTGGGGTCCCTGTGGGTTCTAGCCTTTTTTCATTCAGGATCAATTGATGATTCCTAACAACTTCCTTAAAATATATTTTTGTATAAATCAGTTTTGGTTCATGAGAAGATATACTTCCTGACAAGTTTGGTTGAAATTGGGCCATTGATTTTTGAGAGGAAGTCGAAAATGTCTAAAATTTAACAACGCATGATGACAGACAAATTAAAAGATAGCAATAGGTCACACTATTATACATTTGTACATATAAATAGCCCTGACCCTGTGTGTCCCTGTAAAACTAGCTTAAACCTAAAGGTCTCTACTGACTAACACAGTCACACCTTGACACACCTTACAAAGCATTCACTCCTGTGAATGTTTTATTAAAATATATATTTGTAAACTTGAAATAAAACACAATCTTAAAATCATGTTCATATTATTCGAATCTAAGAAGATCTAAAGCAAACAAAGAAATGTTTATGCAGAAAGCTTTATAAATGCAAACAACAAAAAAACCAAGTCCTTAGATACACAGCAATGTTTGCTGAGGAACATACAGGTATGATCTGAATACGATGAGACAATAAATTACTACATACAACTCATAAAATAACTACCGGTACTCAATATGTCAAATTACCGTTTGTCTTTAATTTCCTTTTATGCTCAATACAGAAGTTTTCACCTACACTGTACTTTGTCTAAGGAAATCTTACCTGCTATATATCCATGGATGAAGTGCTCTAGGATTTTACCATGCCACACCCACTTTTACAATTTTTTTTATATTTTGTGCCTTGCCTACATGTATATAATAATAAGTTCATGTGACCGACTTTGGTAAAATCAGTCACATGACTCAAAATAAAAATAATGTGACTGATACATATATATACAACATGTGTGTGTGTGTGTGTGTGTGTGTGTGTGTGTGTGTGTGTGTGTGTAGGGGTGTATGTGTGTGTGTGTGTGTGTGTGTGTGTGTGTGTGTGTGTGTGTGTGTGTGTGTGTGTGTGTGTGTGTGTGTGTGTGTGTGTGTGTGTATCTACTTGACACAAAGGGGCAGCTAGGTGATCTAAAGATTGCTTTTGAATTTTACCTGTATGTTATTCAAATGGGTTTCCCCAAGTTACTGTCATGGTCTTGAAAGTAACTTACACTATTTTCTTTTAAATGTTTAAACTAATTAATGCAGGCTAGATTTTAATGGAATAACATGAACAATGCAAACATACATAACATTTTCTTTTATCTTTAAGCTGTTTCCCATACTACGCACATGTACTTTGGGAATTAAGAATATCTACTTATCTATTCCTGTTTTAACCCTTTCAACCCTACAGACTGGTCTTAAACAATAGAAAAGCCCATACCACTCAGATATTCAGGGGTGAAAGGGTTTTAATAAAAGAACATAAGAGATGATTGGTCTAACAACAAAGCAAAGATACATATATCCAACTGAGCGTGGAATATCATAGAAAATATTAATGTTGTCTTAGAATCTGTGTCAATTTGGTAATACTGTCCTCCGATTCACATAACTTGGCAATACAGAGTTACCATTTGATTATCTGTGATTATCAGAAAAAAATTCTTATTTAGGGGGATAACATCATAATGACAGACACTATTATGGAACATGTATATTTACTTCAATCAATCTAGAATTCTGTGTATATACTGACAAGGAATCTGGAAATAATGACATAAAATTAATTAAACATGCTGTTGGCATTGCGGTATCCCTCTGCGGAAATGAAATGTACAGCAGATGATGTAGGCCTACAGTGATCCTGATGTAGTGTTACACAAAAATACATTTGAGAGGAGAAATTTATGCCATCAGGGAATAGATGGAATACCATATGTCCCCTCTAGACATGTAAAATTGTATATTTTCCTGGAAAGGACAACCAGAATCACCTAGCATTTGTCATTTTTAATATCAATGGGTTATGTATACTGATATAGTCTACACAAAGAAGTAAGTTCCATTGCCATAGAAAGTCAATTTATTATTCTCAGGAGCTGGCCTGGCTCAGTCGGTAGCGCGCTCGACTCTGGATTGTGAGGTCGTGAGTTCGAGTCCAGCCAGCGGCAGGTTGGTTTCCTGTCTGTGGGATGAGACAGTAAAAACCATGGTCCCGTGTCAGAGTAGGTGTCGGCACGTTAAAGAACCCTCACTGCTCAATGGCCGTAAGTGCCGAGCATACATGTAGGCCAAAATTTGAAGCCCTTTACCGACATTTTTGTGACGTCTCCATATGAGTGAAATGTTCTTAAGTGGGACGTTAAACAACAATAAACAAACAAATATTATTCTCAGAAAGTGTCAAAGTATATTGATGCAGTTGTAGCCTAATCTAATCTAATATGGTACATGTATAATATATATATATATATTATACATGTACCGTATTAGATTACAGTCAAAAATAAAAAGCAATTTTTAGTACTGTAAGCATTTTGTCTAGCATACATGTAATGAATCTTTAATATAGCTTTAATGATCCTAGCCAGTCATTAACTATTGATACAACAAACTTAAATGACACATTAAATATTTTCAGTTCAATGGAGCTTTAATGATTTATTAAACTCTGATACAACAGGGTCCTGATCATTCTACTCACTTTTCAGCTATGACAGGCTTCGCGGGGAGAAGGGTTTAACACTGGATACTCGTGGGTATGATGACAACGAGTTGGAACGACTACTCTTTCCAGTATAATTATGATGTACATGACTTGTTTGGGTCAAGAAAGGGGTCACAAGACTCCATCCTGCCAGGTCGTAATATGAGCCAGGGGCTGAGAGAAGGGTCTTTCGGACAATTTTGGGAAATGTTGTTATTTTTATGTTTTCATAAACTTGAAGATACATTGGGCTTACAATACATGTACATATTAGAATGAGCCGTGAAAAATCTACAAAATAAATTATGTTGGATAAAATTTCCTTGTTTCCTGGCATTTCATTCGTTATGTCGTAAGGGGCCTTTTCTCAACTGCTGGCTCATATGGAGTTTACTATACTCTATAGATCCACTGTCTGGAGGCAAAGATTGCAAGGAGGATATCGATATATTAATAAATGGGAGTGTCCATGTAGAATGGCAAATAACATAATATGTACATTATATGTACAGTAAAACCTCTTTATAATACCCCTCATTGCGTTTGCCACATTGCATTATGTCAAAATGTTTTGAAAGTCCACTTTTCCAAATTTCCCCATAATTTCGTTTAAGGTTTCCCTTAACCTAATGCCAAATCCCTCTATAATGCAAAATTTGGGCTGAACAAATTGTGGTATTATATCGAGGTTTTACTGTAATTACTGAGTCTGTAAATTTGTACATGTACATCTGTTTTATACAATCTTTCATACCTTTATTTACATGTATATACGGACTGTTGGTTATTTCACAATAAATTATTAGGCATGATGAACAATGCAAATACAAAAAAAGAATTAAAAACACTTAAATAAAGTTGATCATGTCTCAGGGCTATGTGCTTCCTTACTCAGACACATGGAAATATGCAGTATACATGTAAATGTACACATGTACAAATGTACATTATAAATACACTGTAGCCTGGGACATCATCGGAAGAGATCTGACATTTTTTTAACATTTAATTGGATTCTGACGAACATGCATGTAATCAGACATAAAAAATGATTAAATTTCAAAAGCCAGGTATCCAAATTTTTTTTAACATTACATTTCTAAATTATACATTATTGTGCTATCTCAGTTTCAATTATCAGAGGAAAAATTTATCAGCATTTCACAATTTGTCTCATTCAGTTTGAAACAGTGATCTTTTGTGATAAAATCATGTCAATTTTTAGATTTTTTCACGTAATCAATTTATTTGAAAGTAAAAAAAAAGGCATTTCCATAGATACGTGTAGTTATCAAAACCATAATCAAAGCACAGGAGTTTTTTTCTCCATAACATTTATTACATACATGTAAATGTAGTTAAAATTAGGTTAATTCCAAAAATTGAAAAAAAAAATCCCAATCTAATCTTCAAAAATGACAATAACTCAAACAAGAGGTCCAACCTGACAATTTCCCCTCTGCTGACATTTTTGTAGATCATTTTTGCTTCTTTCACTTTGGATCTACATGTACATGTATTATATGATCAAGATAATGGTCAAAAACATTTTAAAAAATCCACTTGAAAGGGGAGATAACTCCCATAAGGGTCAACCTGACAATTTCCACCCTGTTGAATTTTTTGTAGAGCTCTGGTTGCTTACATTTTGCTTCTTTCATTTCCTCTCAATTTTTAGTTACTAAGTCATTTGTAGAAAACTGTACCCTAATTACTGAAGCTCCCCCTAGCGGACCGTTTATGTACAGATTTCTTTTTCATTCTCAAACTACAATGTCTGCTGGTACTGACTTAATACAATCATGCATACTTAATTTGAGAGTCATCTGATCATTGTTTCATGAGAAGATTTTTAAAGATGTACCAAATTCTGTCCTTTTTAGCATCCTTTGGGACCCCTTTGGGTCCTAGCCTCTTCTCATTTGCAAACTTTATGCAGCCTGTTTGTTTGAAATTAGCTCATTGGTTCTTATGAAGTTGAAAATGTCTAAAA
The DNA here is from genome assembly GCA_030159075.1 of Atrina japonica. Taxonomy (NCBI): domain Eukaryota; kingdom Metazoa; phylum Mollusca; class Bivalvia; order Pterioida; family Pinnidae; genus Atrina; species Atrina japonica. The sequence continues at coordinate 234,644 of BROG01000280.1, forward strand.
GTTAACAACAGATGACACACCACAACCATGATAACAAAAGGTCACCTTGAGACCTTGGCCCAGGTGACCAAGTAAATCTTAAACAAAATTCTCATTTTGTACATTCACTGTAGAATAAAAAAAATAATACTGTAGAATTATTTTGTTTGCTAACTATAAAAGTCAAATTGAGCAATTTTTTTTCAGTGAAATTCCCTAAATTTCTGAAAATGTAGATAAATTCCCAAAATACATCACCAATGACATTCACCTGATAAAGATAATAGAAAAGTCCTGTAGTTTGAGTTTTTGAATTTTCAATAGTGTTTTTAAAATGCCCTACTCAACAATTCTTCAGTTACAGACATGTACATATGTTGGTGGCCAGTTTTACAATGCTGGAGGAGAGAACCCGATTGTACAATGTACATGTACACCAGAAGTGACAACTGACCTTCCGCAAGTAAACTGGCAAACTTTCCAAAAAAAATCAACTTAGGTTCTGGTGTGTGGCTTGAGCCTGCTCTGACCAAAAATGAGACCCTACATGATGCAATGCATGATGTTCTAACCGCTATAGGCTGTCTCTTCCTGTAGCTTGAGAATTTACTTAACGCATTCGACCCATTTTAAAAGCGCTCAGGGCGCTTAATAGGATCAATTAATAGTCAAAGTGACATAAAACAGTTAGTTTTTATATGGCACAGTGGTAAAGCTGTTGCAGTTATTACTGAGGACACCTATCGACATTCTTCTGTTGCTGAGGGCTACAGATAAACTGTTACGGTTTTTCAGGTCCACATCTCCTTGTTAACTCATCAACCCCTAAAAAAACATTTGGGCTTGTCTAAATCATTGATTTACAGAAGAGTCCATTATTTTTCATGGGTTGATGAGTTAACCAGCAAGAAAAGATTCTCGATTGTATGTAAAAAAAAGGGGGGGGTGAGAGGGGGGGGGGGCTCTTATAGGGACATGGGCACTTAATGAGTCAAATACAGTTTGTCTTAAAATAAACAATAACTCTTTATACATCAATGATTGGACTCATCAACTGAATGAGTTGAACCCCTAAAAAACTTTGAATGGACTCTTTATAAATCAATGACATTTGGACCATTGTTCCAAATGTGTCTCTGGGGCTGCAAATGAGAAGCAATCATCCTATATAAAAAGGTAAGTGTTCCTTTGAAGGTTTAGTTTTCAAAACAGATATCATTCCATTTCAATAAAAAAATCAAAGTACATTGTTATTTTCAAAACCATGGATCAAATTTATTTAATAACAAATGAAATGGATATTAGTTTTTACCCTTGGGAAGTTATTTAGGCAAATGGAGAAGCAAGCACTAATTATATATAATAGGTACCATTTCTAACCTACTATTACTTACATACTGTGAAATACTCCAGTTATAAGTAGATGCAAATCAGTTTCATGAAATTAGCAGTTATTTTACTTAAGACCAATGATCATTCATCATTTAAAAAATCATCTAAGTAGCTGGCCACTAAAAAGTACTGAAATGGTTGTTATTTTTGCAAAATAGCCCATGGAATTTCTTGAAAATTACTTCTCATCTAACATATGAAGGGTATTTTGAAATGAACGTGGTCTTCAATAAATCATAAATTAATGTTTCACAAAAAATTCAATTTCCAGCCTCTAAATACAAGTAATCTTGAACATAACATTAGAGCTAAATTTTATTTGAGGTTGTATCTTCCGCATCCAACTTTAAATAAATGTTGTCTGTCATGCAAATTAACACTCATTTCAAAATAAAACATGATAGCCACAATGTATTATACCTGAAAACCTACCGGGAACAATGATTAAACCTTTCAATATAATGTTTACTTTCATAGTGAAAAAAACGACTGTGATTTAATAAAAAAAATTTTGGGCATTTCAAAATATCAGAACGTTCAAAACAATCCTATTTAAGGCCCATTTACCACTGGACATCCAAACATATAGTTCTGCCTAGACTAATAAACAACCAAACAACATTCTTAACTATCACTGTATTACAGAGTATAAATGCAAAAACTTGTACAGGCTCTTTCAACAAAAAGACAGTTTGAACTTCCCCCAATGTTTAATGTTAAAGTAAAATAATGTTTCTCATCAACATAATTCGGGCTAAAGTCGCTATGTAGCAAAATTTCGATCTTTCAATTCTCACCAAATTCACTTATACTTTTGACATATTGTCAAACGCTTTCAGCAATGGATAACAAACTTTGATTTTTGTGAAGACATCATTTCTGAGACAACCTTGAAATCCATCATACTGAACAGACCAATTACAAACAGAAACTTTTTTACTATGGTTTATTTGAAATTACATGCCCTAAAACCCAATTGTGATTCAGCTGTGGCAGTTTTCAAAAGTTGTGTTAATTAGGTTGTGTAAACACCTGAAAATGGACATGGCGATTTTCCCCAACTTCCGCAGACAAAATGCACGAAAAACTTGGGAATATTTGAACAGTCAAGTTCAAGTTACACTCTCATTGTGGTATTTGAACCCAATACGATTTTTTTCACAGTAATTACAAGTGATTTAACCGTAGACCGCTGAATGAATTGAACAGTCGCGTTGTGTAATTTTCATGTGCATTAGCCATTTTCACACATTTGACTGGTGTATAAATAAATGGACTTTGATATGCATTAGTGAATCCCATTAAGGCAGGACTATCTTTATCAGCATAGCGAATTAGTTAATGTGCAATACATTTTTTATCTTTGATAGTTTTCAAAAATGGACGTTGAAAAACGTTTTTTCTTTTTCAAAATTTTGCTTTTTTTCAGGCATCGAAGGTTTTCTGCCCAGATTTTAAGCTGAACTACCGATTTTCTTGGCATCTAAAGTTCGGCCTAGGAACTTTCATGTGCCATTTGCATCAAAAACAAGCACCTCCTACGGAACGTAATTCATTGATGCTGTTCCCCTCTATTCTGCTTTTTCATTTTTACCATGAATTTATACCTCGACTCCGCAAAACATACATAAATGTATATGGAGCCTTTCCTGAAAGTTCAATACGTGGATAATCTAAAATTGATTTATTTGGCTTCATGTTGGTATCAGCGATATGTGGAGAAAGAATTATTTTAAACTAGAATTTACATCGCTGTATAACAGCTTGTAGCTGTCAATATCAATATGAGGACGAATGGCTGCATCTGCATGTTGATTTAACATCACTGGACATCTAAATTTTATAGTCCGGAATCCCATATTTATAAGCATTTTATGGAATCGATGTTAAAATAAACGTTTTTCATAGTGAAACTACGACTTGTATAATTTCGAAACGCAGAAGTACATGAACATATATTCTGTAGAATTCTGCAGTATTACAGAGTATAAATAATATTTCATTTAATGTTAATTGAATTTCATAATTCGGGCCTAAAGTCGCTACAAAACCAAAATATTTGACTTATAGATATTTTTGTAAAAGTTGAATTCTTCTGTTTGACTATATTACACAGAAATAGGTATGTACACCTCCATGACCAAAAGTTGTGTTAATTGTTGTTCACTGCGAACATGGCGATTTTCCCCCTCGATGGGAAAAAGTCGAAGTAAACCCATAATTGGTTGTTATTACATAACAACACATAAAAAAAATCAATATTAATTGAGACATCAAAATCATCATTTTTAAACAAAATTTACAAGTAATTACCTGAAAGTTCGGCCACTACATTTGTAACAAGCACCTTATACATGCTTTTTCACAGTTGAAAACTTATACATGTATTCCTGCAATTTCCTAATGATTTGCATACCTGATATTTCTATTTACAGTATTTCTAGGTCCCCAATCTGTTTATCTCAATTATCCCATAAATATCGATGAGTTGACTAACTTGTATTTTTTTAGAATTTTTTTTTTTTAATGATTTTTCATTTATTACTTTTTTTTAAAAGTTTTCAAACATAAACAAACTAGATATCCCTTGAAAAGATTGTCCATCAATATTAATTGATCATCGCTCTAAACCTGTATTGTGTTACTACTGTACCTTTACAATACTTCCAACGACAACATTAAAATGACAATAATTATTATAAAGTTTACATGTACAAAATACATACATGTATGTATATGACAATATTTATAATGTATACATACATGTATATACAGTTAAACACTTGTTATCTCAAAATGACCTGCAGTTCAATATTTACTGTTTGTGAGCTAAAACGTGGTGATTAATTACCTTTACAGGAAACTGTACATATATGTATGTAATCCAATTCAAATTAAGAAATAGCTAGAGAAGGTTTATTCATTGCCCAATAAGAAAAGCGAATTTAACATTATGGTAATATCTCGCAATATCGAATTGCAGATATCCTAAAGTAATATTGGCGGTCCCATGAATTTTCAGATAACAAAATTCCACTATATTTTATTTTTTATCATGTAAAGAAATCATAAAGCAGTTTATAAACTTCATCAAAGTAATGCCATATGATCATGATGATTGTAGCAACAATTTTGACTTTCAGTAATTTTGAGAAAGATACATGAAGAAAGTTGCTAAGATGAAAAATATTAAAAAATCACATCAGTACCGATGAAATGTTTACATACACGTAAATCGTGGAAGTGTTAAAAATCCCTAAATAATGCCGTTGTAAAAGATGTATGTACATGTATTGATTACACATCTTGTATATGTTCTGAGATTTGCCTACGCGGGTATGAAATAACCAAAACAGGTGCTCAGCGTGACAAATATAACATACTGGTCTTTTTTAATTTTAATTCATTCCAACAATCAAATTTGTCTAAAATGTTTATTCCAGACTTGTAATAATTGCCCTGAACATCTTTTCTATTCCTCTTTCTTGCAGAATCCGTAAAGGTGTACTTAGTGGACTATGGTGACTATTCTTTATCCTACATTTTCTCATTTGTGTCCTGGACATCCTAAAGATTTATAATTCGGTATCCGAGATGTTTTATATTGTAAACTAACGACAACTGCCCATTAATGACAGGGCCAAAACAGGGTTAGCATATAGGTCAATGGAATAAGGGGCAGTCTTAACAATCACTTCTTGTCTACCAGACATGGATTCATTTTGAATGAAAAAACGTTAAAAGTATTTTAAGTACCTACAAAAAAGCAATCAGAAACTATTTTATACTGCAATCTTCTGTTTTTTAGAAAAATCCTCATTTTTACATAAAATCTTTCTTTAGTGAAAATTGAAGCTACATATGTACATATGTACTATCCATTTAATACAATAAATAGAAAATATTAAATTCTATTTTGTAATTTCAATCTCATTCGCTCTAGACAAACAATGCATATCTCAAACTATCTTGTCATATGGTAGATCCTGTATAATGTCACAACAGTAATAAATTCTGAACTCTGCGAGGATTCCTCAAAAAGTATTGTTCTAACTGAAATATCAACATCCCCTTTGATGATCTGCCATCGTGCCACAATCACACTCTTTAAAGTGTTCGATTTACAGAAACAAAAATAACAACAAATTCAAAATGGTTCATCGATAAAGACCAAATGACATTATTATGACGATGTACATGCTGTATGTACATAAAAAACTTTTAGGATCAAGAAAATTTTCGGATGAGTGGTAGAAAAAATTTTCTTTTAATCTCACTTTATTCCCCCACATTTGTAGCAAAATTAGGATCAATCCAGATTGGGATGATCCATCAAAGTAAAAACTACATTATAACTGCCTAACCTTTTCTGATTTGCATGTCACATGCAGGGTTTTCCCTCTCTGACACATAATATCTTTTCAGGATGAATATTAGCGAGTCCATAATTTATTTTTTCAACCTGAGACTGTGTGCTTTGTTTTCAAGAATATTCTCTTGAATTTCATTGACTTAATTGGGGACTCACAAACTAATGAAGAACTCAGGTATTTTGTTCTTATGGGTCCCTGGGACTCACTAAAATAACACCCTAGGGAAAACCCTGCACATGTATATAAGCAATTCAATAAAATAAACTAAAGGTTTACCTGAATTGAAACTTGACATATATATCCTTCCACTTGCAAAGCAACTGATTAACTGATTACAGACTCTGAAGTCAAATTGATCGTAAAGTATCAATATTTAAAACATCTACCTGTGCTTTTGTTATACTACTCCACCTGGGATATAGATTAATGGCTGAACTTACACAATAAAAATATATCTACATGTGCAACAATTATCAGCACAGAACCAATTGAACATGTACATCAACATATTTCAGGTTTTAACTTCATTTAATATGAATAAGCCTGTATTAAATATATATGAATAAGTACATCTGTTACCCTGTCTCCCCATAAATTGTTTAATAAATATTATCCTTCATTGTATAGGATGAGTCCATGATGATGTGTAGGGGTGAAATGGGTACATTGGTACCTGTTTCTTAATGCAAAATGATTACATAAGCTCGTTTTAAGTTATAGTTATACCCGGTAATTATGTATACATAGTAGAGCAACATCAGCATCGGAAGCAAATTGAAAGTGGGGGGTCTAAACCAACTAAAAACACATACACACGCCAGAAACGTCTGGGGGCTAAGCCCCAATTTTTAACACCTATGTCTATCTTTACAAAAAAAGTGTGGGGGGGGGGGGCTAAGCCCCCCCTAGCCCCCCGGTTCCGACGCCTATGAGCAATACAGTTGTAACTTTTATGTCATAAGTTCGACTAGGTCACACATAGATAGATATACATTAAACCTACATAATGTATATTGGCCAAGATATAGATTTATAGAACAATTGTATGATTCAATAAATGGAACCTGGGCCAATCTGCCTGTGAGTTCAATAGTCTCATACTTAATCAAAGGTATCACTGTAAATACATGTAGTCATTTATATACAATGTATGTATATTTACATGTTCTCCAATTAAGATGACTTTCTGTTGTATTTGCATATCAGAAATTGATTCTCCTAGTGATCTGCATATGTATACAATGTACGTACATGTACATGAAATGGAACTGCCAGGTCATAACCTTTAATTTTACCCCTTAAAGATAAAATGAGTGTGCTATGGATACCTCAACGCTATTTAAAATTTTCTGTTTCTTTTTAAAAATATTACGTTAAAAGCCTTTAATAATCAACAGTAAATGCTGAAATATGTTAAAATGAAATTTGAAAATCCATAGTAAAAAATAAAAAAATTAATATTATTTAGTAGATACCGCAAGCTGTTGCTATCTACGTTACATGGACTAAATGTCCCTGCAATGGCAAAATATGTCAAATTCATGTTAATATAAGGTCTTGAATTGCACTTTTATTGCATTTATGGTTTTACATTGGAAATCATCATATATTGATGGGGCATTTTCAGTGCTTCATTAAAAATACCCCCATACCTAAATTTTTTATCAATGACTATTGTTGTATAACGTCCCACTCAAGAACCTTTCACTCATATGGAGACGTCACCGGTGAAGCGCTTCAATTTTGGCCTATGCTCGGCACTTACGGCCATTGAGCAGTGAGGGTTCTTTAACACCTACTGCAACATGGGACCTCAAGTTTTACTGTCTCATGCGAATTCACGACCTCACAATCAAGAGTCGAGCGTGCTACCGACTGAGCCAGGCTGGATCAATTTTTTATCATAAAACCATAAACACAACAAAATGAAATGCAAAGCTTATACATTTATATTATATACATGTATCTAGAAGTTTTGAGCTGTTCACCGTTACATGAAAGGCAGATTTAGAATAAAGAGGCAACTTCAAGATAACTAACTAAGGCAGGGACACACAGACGATCCATGTGACTAGGATACTTCAGGGCAAATTTTAGAGGGAGTGAATATGTTAAATGTTGCCAAAGGGCAAACATTTGCAGGCATACACCATGTACATGTAACATGTAACATGTACTCCTACATGTAGAGTATCCAGTTATACAAAATAACATGTATTTGCACAAACGTAAAGATTAAGGCCCCCTTTGCACAATACAATATTTATCAAAATTAACTTGAAGTTAACCAGTGTTAAACTTATAGGCTAACTGTTAGTTAAATTTAACAATATAGTCCTTTTGCTCTCCATCATAACTGGGTTTTAGTCATTTTTTGCAAAAACTAAATAATTTTTATATTTTAAATGCTCATCATTGTTATCTTAAAGGTTATACATAACTAAACATGAATTTTAATTGCATCATGCAATTCAAGGGAAAAGGTTTCCCATTTCTAACAGTGTAATATTTCTTTCAAATTTCAAGAAAAATTAATATTACATGGGTGTAAATCCAATACATTGAACAGCCATAATAATGTAAATATAAACAGTTTTCAAACCAAATGGTTACCTAAAAATAGTCAATGTGCCTGCTATTGTCCCTTCACATAAGATGAATAAGACACTCACTTAATTCATGCTGACTAGTCAATAAGGGATCATCTCACAATTGCAAGTCAACATAAGTTTCAAGTTTAACATTTTTTGTTTGTTTTTATGTTGTTTTACATTCAATCTGCCATGAATACTACTAATAAAATGACATAAGTTCAGTCTAACGTAATTTTTGTGCATTATATTGAAAATGATGCAGACTTTTAATTCCGATTTTGTTTTCAGTTCATAAAAAATGATTATGAATTTATGATACAATCTTATACCAATCTACTGTCATATGGCCCAGAGTTTCTGATTTGTATACGACCTACATGTACGTGTACTAATAAATGAATCAGAAAGAATTATGGGTGCTGTTTATTCAACTCTGCATTTACCCACACAAACTTTCACAAAATTTTGTATTGCAGTAAATGGGTAAAAGTTTTGTTAGCAAACCAAAAATTTGCATATATATTCACAATTCAGTTATGTATGGTAAAATTAAAAACATTGCTGTAAAATTCAAATCTGATGATTAAGCGAAATTTAAGAAATTTAACAAAACCCCAGTTTCAATGGAGAGCAAACGGACTATACATTGTGCAACTGGGTCCAGTTTTATTACAGATTTACATGTACAACTTTAAGAATTTAATAATACTTAATACACTGTAATATTTCAAGTCTAAATGTCAATAACCTTTAATCATTCAAATGTTTTAAAATAACAAAAAGTCAGACATTCCAAAACAGCTAATCCTATTCAAGTCAAAAGTAAATCCCTTTATAATATTTGAATGAAAACAAATCAGCACCTGATTCTCTGAAGCATGAATTGAACTCATTCACCCCTAAAGATATAAATGTATTTGGGCTGACCTAAGTCACTGATTTACAGGAGAGTCCATTGTTTTTCAGGGGTTGATCAGTTTAACATTCACCAAATGGTACAATGAGTTATATTTATTGAAGACAATAATTAAATTCTGATAAACTACATGCATATGTCCTAAATGTCAAATATAATTACATGTAAAGTAGAACCTGTCTTGAAAGACCACCCCTTCAGCCACTAAAATGTGGTCTTAAAAGGCAGGTGGTCTCTCAGAACAGGTTTTATTTTAAGGATTATTTACAAATGTAACCAAAGGGTTTTGAGAATGCAGTCTCCCAAGACAGGTGGTCTCTTATGACAGTGGTCTCTTATGACAGTGGTCTCTTATGACAGTGGTCTCTTATGACAGTGGTCTCTTATGACAGTGGTCTCTCAAGACAGGTTCCACTGTATTTTACCCTTAATTTATATACCACTCAATGTTTCAGTAACACAATGATTCGTATATGATAACCTGGGTTTATATGACATTCAGGTTCATATGACATTGGTTCATATTACAAGGATCCAAGTGGCAAATAAGTCATGACATGGTCACCTACATGTACATGCATGACATGGGTTTAAATATGACATTAGTATTCATGAGTTATGACAAGGTTTCACATAAGAAGGTCAATATTTCTCATGACAATGATTCATATGGACAGTTCATATATGAAAGAAATTTATCATATGACATGGCTTCATATGACAAGGATTCATATGGTAAGGGTTCAAATGAAAAGGGTTAGGTTTATATTACAATAACTCATATGACCAAAAAATCATATGACAAGGGGTCACATGACAATGGTTCATATGGCAATGATTCATATGACAAGGGTTTACATAACAGGGTGTCACATAACAACGGATCATAAGACAAGGGTTCACATGATAAGGGTTCATACAATGTACATGTATGACAAGTGTTTTATACATGTATGATCTGATCAGATGTATGACAAGGGTGTGGGAATACCTTAACCGTTACCTATATAAAGAAGTATCAGGTGTGACCTGCATTAGAACCCAAAACCTTGTCTTACTTAAGCATGCAAGACCCTAAACATCTACAGAACTTCTGGTAAACTCTATATAAAGCATATAATGGCAAAACATCTACAGAGCTTCAGGTGTGACCTGCATTTGAACCCAAAACCTTGTCTTACTTAAGCATGCAAGACCCTAAACATCTACAGAACTTCTGGTAAACTCTAGAATATACAAAGCATATAAAGGTAAAAGATCTACAGAACTTCTGGCAAACTCTAGAATATGCAAAGCATATAATGGCAAAACATCTACAGAACTTCTGGCAAACTCTAGAATATGCAAAGCATATAATGGCAAAACATCTACAGAACTTGTGGTAAACTCTCAAGAGTTTATGCTCTACCACTGTGGTCAGTACTACAGTGTCCAGGACCCTTTAATGTACAGTGAAACTTGAATATATAAAGCCCCCAATAGTGACATAACAAAACCAGTCTTTATATGGAGGTGCTCTTTATATAGCGGTTGATTTGTACACAAATGGTACTACATGTATTAGGGACAGCAAAAACAGTATTTATGACCAGAGTATCTTTATACACAGGTGGTCGCTAAAGCACTTAGCAGGTTTTACTGTACCTATGGCATATTCTGTAAACTGTACCTATGGCATATACTGTAGACTGTACCTATGGCATATACTGTAAACTGTACCTATGGCATATACTGTAAACATGGCAATTTACGTGTGGGTGTAATTTACACTAAATAAGCAATGAAGAGTTTTTCGTGGCTAAACATATCCCACAGCTGAGCTAAGAATTATCTTTAATACAAATGTACATTACTGCCCATAGTTAGTTGTGACATCATATAAACAGGGCCTACATCTAAAACCCACACATGTGGCTTGCAAATTAGAAAATCTATAAGACTATTAAAGGTTACATTTATTGTTTTGATATTTTAAGTGATGTTTACATGAACATTTCTATAAAATAAGCTCTGCTTAATCTCCATAAAATGAACAAGTTTTAAAGTTCGTTGTGTTCTCTCTCTATCTGGAACATTCCATTTTATGATTTGTACATGAAGTTGGTTCTATACCTGGTACATAGAATTCTACATGTACAAGTACATGTATGTAATGTTAGTACAATAATTTTTCAGTTTGTAAAAATGTTCAAAGTGGCCCATTTCTTTATTCAAATTTTTTGTCATTTAAATTTTAATAATTTTTAAAGTCATTCACTCATTGGTAAAACTTCTAAAGAATTTCTATACACTTTTGTATCCACCACAAGAATGTCCAAGCAGTTCTTGTCCTTGACTTAGGTCTAAAATGAGTTTCACTACCGGTTGTATCTTTCTTTCGACATAAAAACTTTCGTCTCATGTCTCCGAGTCTAAGTCTGCTCCAAACTTCTACTAATTTCACATGTAACTACATTTAATTAAACTAGTTTTTTTATTTATTTTTTTTTTTTTTCATTTTTAACATCCTGAAGAGATCTTATATTTTATGTGTCAGCAACATAGAAATCATGTTTAAGGTAAATCCTTGCACATAGCTCCAGATAAGGGGAATAAGAGGGTATTTACCCTTTAAAAATTTGAAAATCAGCTTTGGAATTTAGAACAGGGAGTGAAATTACTCATTTGAATTTGAAGTTACAAATTGTAATAGTGACAATTTATGTATAATTCTGTAAAAAAACCTTTAAATATTTAAAAATACCCTTTCAGAATTTTGAATTACCCTTTAAATTTTATTTCTAGGAGTGAAATACACTCTTCCTTAAAATCATATCTGGAGCTCTGCTTGCATAAGGGGATGACCATTTGATTCTGAGGGAGGGGCCTGGCAGATTTTGGAAATAAATATTCTGGCCTTGAAAATATTGAAAATAAATAATCTGTCCTCGACTAGCAAGAATATAAATAATCTGACTTTAACTAGTGCCAAAGTTGTGGTGAAAATTAATGTTTCGCTCACCATATACAATGTACCGGTATTTCATTCTTCATTTTTTTTCAGCTCACTATGCTCACCATTTTTTGGTAGAAGATAGTATCTTAGGTATGACAACAAGTATTATCTTATGTATGGCAACAAACAGATAAAACAAATCTAGTATGCTTAATTTTAATGTTAGGCTTTATTACTTAAAAGTTAAACTCGTCCAGGTCAAGAAAGGGTTCATAAGACTTCATCCCGCCAGTTATATGGATTTACTGTAAATGTATGTACAGTAAATCACAATAAACTCAAAAGCCCAGAATTTTACAAAAACATGATTAAAACCTCTATACAATGGAACCACGCCTAAAAAACACCTCGATTAGGAGACCACTTAACAACTAAGACCATGAATTTCCAGTCTCTTAATTAATGTTGAATCAGTGCAGAACCTTACTTAAGAGACCACCTCACTAATCAGACAAGCTGGCGGCAGGCTGGTTTCCTGTCTTTCGGTAAAAACCGAGGTCCCGTGTCACAGTAGGTGTCGGCACATTGAAGAATCCTCACTGCTCAATGGCCGTAAGTGCTGAGCAAAGGCCAAAATTTGAAGCCCTTCACACGCCTCGCTATACTTGGCATAAACAACTTTATACTCTTCCTTTCCTCAATCTTCAAATCATAGATCTGCCCTGGATTTGTCTATGTATTTTGAATTTTATGGCTTTTGACTACACTTAGTTTTATTTCAGTTTACCCCTAAAGTGTTTGCCCTAAATTTTAATTTGCGTTTTCTAAGTATGTATGAATATGAACAAAATTTGCATTATATCAAAATGTATGTGATTTTCCCTACAGCGTTATTATCAGTTAGACATATAAAAATTTAATCATCGATGATATCCAATTCTTTACACTGAATGAATGCACCATTTTCACGTGTACATGTACAGCATCTGGTCACCTCCAAAAAAACAAAAAAACAAACAAAAAGACTTTACACCACCACCACCACCACCCATTTTTGAAAATTCTTGGATCCACACCTGTAATTAAGAACAACAAAGTTTGGTTGAAGACCTAGTACAATGACTGTCTCCATCCATTTGTGTGTGTTTGTTCACTTAGCAAATACTAGAAACTGAATTTTGAATAGTGTACATGTAAAATACATTGTATGCCACACTCAACAATTTTCTCACTTTCTCACAAATATCAGTTTAGTTTCCAGTGGGGCTCGCACCTGTGCTGATTAGAAGTGAGGGACTTCATGGTTCAAAGCCCAATGCTCTAACCACTCATCCACAGAGGCCCCACAAATACCAGCTAAGGTTTCCAAATTATTGAGATGGGATAACGTGTAAACTGTTACTTTTCTACTGTTTCCTTATCACAATATTGCCCCTCAATAATCCATTGTACAGTGAGGTTTGTATTTTATAACACTTTTGAAGAGTATATACTTACATGTATGTTACATCCTCAACTTCAACTCTCCATTTGAAAAATTTCTAAATCTGCCATTGCAATACATTATATTTCTGACCACAAGACAACAGCAAAAAAAAAAATGAAGAACATAAATTATCTGTCCCTGGTCTGCTTGAAGATAAATATTCTGTCCTGCGACAGTATGAAAATAAATAATCTGACTCGACAAAATTTGTCAGCCTCCCCCCCCCCCCCCCCCCCCCCCCCCCGAATCAAATGGTCGTCCCCTAAGTACATCTGTAACATTATCAATCCGTCAATAGAGTTTTTACTCAAACAGTACATATTGTACATTATGTTTACATATGTAATATTCAGTAATATCATTTTTCTTACATAATAGCTTTTACATCAAGTTTTACACATAACTTTAATTTTTAAAAGGTTATACATGTATTTAACCTCAGGCTATCCTTTAATTTGTAAATGACTTTCACAACTTTATACAACAACAAAAAACCATCACTCATGTAAACATCAGACAGATTTTCGATTTTTTTCAATTCACTGTAGGAATCACCTTTTTATAGCTGATATCTCTATTGACGGTGGTGCTACAGCTGATAGCAGATTGTAAACATAAATTATATCTTCTCTCTTGCATGAAACATTAACTCATCATAAATTCAAAAATGCACAGCGTAAAATGTGATGGTACATGCACATGTATCAATAATCATTTTGGACAATTAGTGTTTTAATAACTTTATTTTCAACTTCCCCGATATTTTATATTTTAATATCATTGTAATATTGTAGAGTTTATACTTTTGTTATCAATATGATTACCGCAGTTAATTCAGGACATTTAATTTGTACCCTAATTTCTCAGAGCTAAGTGTAAATGATTGTTTCTTTAGTCTATGTTACACAGGTGTCTGTACCATTTTAACAATTATCATTTAATATTTACTTCCTTGCTTAAAGCTAATACTGCTTAATTGACCTATTGTACTCCAATATTCATAGACTTGTTCTTTTTTATAATATTTGCCGTAGGATTAACTATATTGCATCGTAAATCTTAATTGATGTCTAGCACCTTACTTGGACACCTTACTTGAACAATATTCCCTATACTATGTATATTTATGTAAAACTTTTGTTTACTAGTTGGAGTCAGATTTTATGTAAAACTTTTGTTTACCAGTTGGAGTCAGATTTCCGTACTGACAAGATCCATCTCATGTAGAAATTGCAATGTTGAAGCAAGAATAAATTGTTATATCTTATGGCTGCGTTATCAGGACATTTTATTATAGTTTGTGTCTGGGAATAAGACAACCCTAGAGTCAACATACTACACAGAACATAATTCATTTTTTTTTACTTATCACAGAAAGTCCCCCCCTGGTGATACAAGAATAAACAGATTATTTTTATTTTTCTTCTTCACTCTTTGAACAATGAAAACCAAACTTGTTTAAGATGTGGATTCCTGTAATTTCGGCACTTCTGTTTAGTACATGTATTTCTATACTTCTGTCATGGATCTCTGATTTGTAATCTTTATGTTAAATGGTTTTGTTCAGTGGAAGTGGTACAAAAAAATTTTTGGAAGTCAATTTGCTTGCATGTACATGTATTTCAAAATTACAGGGGTAGGAATTAAACTAAAAAATCAAGGAGCCATCTCGGCTCATATTTCAGGGGGTTTTTTGGTGCACAGTTGCATGTCTGGAAGCCAGAAATTTGCTTTTCCTATAACATGTTATATAAAAAATCTTACTACAAAATATTTTCAAGAAGTTCATACACTAGCTACATGTAGCAAGGTATACTCAGTTTACAAGAACATCACTTGAAATTTTTGAACATGCAAGATATACCCCAAATTTTCAGAAGCCACCTGGGCGAACACACTGTGAAATCTACTAGCCCAGCTCAGTTTTTACTTGCCATGGGCTACTGGGCCACTGCTAATTTCTATCCCTGCATTGTAGTTTCTCAAAATATGGATAAACTAGTTAAAGAATAAGACGGGGGTGGAGGTAACATCGTCCCTGAAGGTAGACAGTATAAATAATCCGGTAGGAGTCTTAACCGTGGATACCGAAGGTATACAGAGTCCACAAAATAAAATATTCAAAGAATTCCAAAAAGGGGTTTGTGTCCAACACAAATAAAATTAATAAAATAATAATAAATTAAAAATAAATTTTTATTGTGTTGGACACAAACCCCTTTTTGGAATTTGTTAAAGAATAGTTTGTACACAACATTAAATTTTGTAGCCAATTCAGAAATAAAATACCCATTTTCAATGGCAACATTGGGCCATCAACAGATCTAGACTCACCCCCATGTGTAACATCACCAGTGATCCAACCAGAGTGAGCCATTGGGCAAATGGCCCTACAAAATGATAAATGTCCCAAATATTCATAGACCAATTGGACAGCTCAGCACAGTGACGAAGTGTCCGAAATGACACCGACCCCTAACCAGTTCCAGTTTTTATGTAGTTATGACTTTTGGAAAAACTTATGTTACACATTGTTTACATACATGTACATGCACATATATATATATACACTTGTAATGATAATGCCTCGCACAAAAATGTACATGTGTATGTAAAACGTGTACCGGGTACATGTATGTTTAAGAATTGTTATTATTGTTATGTCCCCATGGTTATGAAAATGTACACGTACCTATAAAAATATTATCAAGGGGACATAATCTATTAATGAATTCAATTCTGGTTAGATCATTGCATCATATTCAAGCTTTTATTTCAGTTCTATGTAAAAAGACATGCAGTGGGGGCAAAAATCCTGTTTCATTTCTGTAGCAGGGTTTTCCCTAACGCGCAAACCCCGTGCAATGTATATCTGTATATTCCTAAAAAATAAATGACCCCAAAAAATTTCAAAATAGCCCTCATTTTTTAATTTAGAGGGGGTCATTGGCCCCTAAATGAAAATTTCTAGGGTGAACCCTACATGTAAATGTACATGTAGCACCCTGGAAAAGAACATCCAACTTCACCTAGTAAACTGAAAAAAATTCTCACAAAATAAACTTAGTTTGATCAGGTTGAGAAACTAGACTATCTCGAGGTGAGAGACAACATGTTTAACCCTTTCAACCCTACAAGACACAATGGACTGGTCTAAACAATAGAGAAGAGCAGTCATTGGAACATGGCTAGCAATCATACATGTACTTCTGTTTTACATGTAATACTTTGTATGTAACTGTCCGAGTTGAGCAAGTAGATTTTACTTGAGCACGACGGGTATTTTCTTAAAACAAAATCATGAGTGTATTACTCCCAAAAATTGCATCTTAACTCTCAAACATGCCAAGTGATTATGTCTATATATGTACATGTATAGATCTACCAACATGCACTACTCAGTCATTTATTTCATTCTTGTCTGTCTGTTCTGGTGTTTTCAACTTTAACTTACATTGTACATGTACCACAGTTAAACAACTTTGAAAAACGTATATACGGCAGATTTCACAAGTACTAGTGTTGCATAGACGGATTTTATGTCCCACTGAAATAAGGTTGCCCAACCGTGAAATAAACATGGTCTTGACAAGGGTAACTGGGGCAATTAACAGATTTAGGAATAAACAACAGGGAGGAGGGTTTCGCAAATAGAATATTTTAGTCCTCAGGCAATTTTGCCAATTGATTTTTTTTTTGTTCGGGATGGGGGGGGTGTGCTATTGGCAACTCACAGCATGAAAAAGGGCATGGCACTGGAAAAAAACATGGCATTTTAAAATAAAGGGCATGGTGCGACGCCATGCTATCCTGCTCTAGATTCAATGCTATTGATATACATGTAGATTTGTAGCTATTTCTATAAACACATGTACATTGTAGTCTGTGAAAAGTTAATTACATACATGTATGATAACTTTAAATTGACCACATTTTGAAATTCTAAGTAACCACACAAAAACAATAACAACCACTTTGCATTATCGACCTTGAAAATTACAATTGATGTTCTACATACATCATCTACTGAATTTTTAAATGGAAATTGAGAAATTGAATACATATAATATTTAAGGCATTCATTATAATATCAGCTTACAAAACTAACAAAGTTAAAGAATATAAAAATTTCAGATACCAAAGTATAAACCACTAGAATGTCCAGGACATAGATACAAATCC